>NW_006497091.1:617323-747602 GCF_000471905.2 Amborella trichopoda
TCAACAGCGTGGCACCTCGCTAGAGTAGCCAAATCACGTCACTCGTGAGCCCGATCGACACAAAACCAGTTCCATCGCATGCGTAAGGTCTAGGGCTATCTCTACTCCGAACCCTATACATGATGAACGGTGGGAATCTACACACAAAGTCGATGAAATGACTTCAAATTCGGGTGCAGGAATTCCAGATTCCGACCAAAACTCCAAAGTTGCAAAATCTTCGTCCAGACAAGAAATCGAGCTGTGTTTTTTGTCACATGATCGTGACAACATGCTCAGTGTGATCTAGTAAAGAAGTCACAGAAAAACATCAAGGAATGAGTACACTATCGATCGGAAGTTTCAAGATTAATCAAATTTTTAAGACACATGATCATGCCCTAAAAGCAAGATCCATGGCTCGAAGTTGGTATCAAATCAGTCGTCGTGCTGAGCCATACAAGAAAGTGTTAGGAACTTCGATCAAACGGGCATCGGAACAACCCCAGATCATCCATGAAAAACCACGCACGTTCTAGGGCAGCGTAGGGACTATTTTGGAATTCCACAAAGTGTTAGGAAGGGGCAAATCTATCATTTTGCACCTTATTTTCCTATTTCATTTGATTTAATTAAATCATAATTTCCAACAGTTAGGTTTAATTTTGATCAATCCACCCACGTTTGGGCACAATTTTATGTATACCATGTACTACCATTATACGCAGACCATTGATTCATTCATGAAGGAGAACTTTGCTTAGTAATATTTTTCTTCTCATTATTGGTCATGTTTGGAGAGAGAGAAAGGAGAGAGAAAATTTTTGATCGGTACCTCTAGCCTCAAGGTAAATATTCTCTCTCTTCTTTTCTTTCTTCTTCTTTTTTGTCTGAGCTCAACTTAAAGGCCATGACAGCGGTAGTGCTATGCATGCCACTTTCCTTCTTCCCCTCCTGTGGTTTCATAGGTCGCGCATGGCGATGACAGCGCCATGCAGGTGCTCCTTTCTTCTTCCTTTTTGTTCGTCTCTATCTTTCAACGTGGTTTACAGATAGCACTGATCATCGCCATTCGCAAATGTGTTCTCAACGCTTCACTAAGGAGCACAGACGACGAAGCCTGTTACTGCCTATAGGGATCTCATCCTGATGCACGCTTATCACAGACAGTGATGCCTATCAGTGCCCAAGAAGGGTCACGATAATACCTATCATCATGTGCAAGCTCCTCTCTTATGCCCTCTGCCCATCTTAGACAGCGGTGCCTATCACCGTCCACCAGCTTTCTTCATGCACTCGGTGCCTATCATCGTCCGTGAGCTTCCTTCGTGCGTTCGGTGCCTATCGACGTCCACGAGCTTTCTTCATGCGCTTGGTGCCTATCACTGTCCGCAAACCTCGTTCTTGTGTTCCGTGCCTATCGTCGTGCGCCTCACAAGTGGCTTTCATCGTGCGCTTCACAAGAGGTTATTCCTGCCCGCAAGAGGGTGTGCAGCCATCATGTGTTGCCAAACGGTGATTCTTAGCGCTACCTTTAATTCACTGCTCACTCTCCAGCCATGAGAAGGGGTGTCAAGCATCGTTCAAGGGCCATGACACTACTACTTCACGGTTGAGGGTATGCCACTTGTCTTGCAAATTAACCATATTAGTGTTGTGTAAAAAACAAGGAGATTGCAAGTCTAGAAAAGTGATTCCGAGCCTGCTAAAGCAGCTGAGGGACTTTCCATCATGCTCTTAGAGGGCACCTGCGCCAGTCAGCCTGAGTAAGTCACGAACCCAGGTGAGGTTGGTCCCCACCTCACATCGAAAATTCCTCTCTCACTAGTTGGACACCTGCCTTGTTCTATGAACGAGGTTCCCGAGAGAGCGATCTCAGATCCTGGGTCTTTCGAACTCGAGACACGTGTCACCCGATCACCTAGATCAGGGGAGGTGTGATCGAGGCACCTAACCATAGCTACAATCAAGAAATCATGAAAAACATTAAGAAATAAGTTGAATATTAAAAATAAGGTTTTGTTTTTGCCACGTCATGATCATGGTTCGAAACTCAATACATGGCCCGAAATTGGTACCAAAATGATCATCTTCCCGAGCTCATCAAGAAAATGGTAATATTTCGATAAGATGATGACAAAAAAAGTCCAGAATCGGCCATAGAAAGTTTGCACCATTGAACGACCATGATAAGGAAATATTTGGAATTACTCAGGTTGTTGGTACAAGGGGAAAATCGTCATTTTGCCTCATTTTCTTAGATTTTCTTTAATTCTTTGAATTCTTAATTTCCATCAATTAGATCAAGTTTTAGCCATCAATCAATGTTTGAGCCCCACTTTTATATAAAGAACGTACTATCTCATTGTAAAGGACCCTCTTTTAGATGAATAAAAAATTTCTTTTTACTTGAGTGTTGGGTCACAGCATCGAGAGAGAGAGGAGAGAGAAAATTCAAATGATACCCCTACGTAACTTTCTCTCTCCTCATCTTTCTCTTCTTTTTCTTCTTTCTTTCTCTCTCTTCATTCTCTCTCCTCTCTTCTCTTTCTCTCTTTCTCTCTCCTCTCTTCTTTCTCTCTCTTCTGTCTCCCTCTTCTTTCTCCCTTTTCTCTCTCTTCTCTCTCTTCCTTCTCTCTCCCTCCTCTCTTGCTCCCTCTCTTCTTTCTCTTCTCTCTTTCTTTTGTCTCTCTCTTGTGTTTCTCTCTTCCTTCTTTCCCTCATTTGTCACACACAACAGTGCTCACTGTCAAGCATGATTTTCTTCTTCTCTCTTATCCTCTCTTTCTCTCTCTTCTTTCTTTCCCTCTCTTCTCTCTCTTCTTTCTCTCCTCTCTCTCTCTTTTTTCTTTCCCTCGTCTATCATGCACGGTAGTGCTCACTGTAGAGTGCGATCTTCTCTTCTCTTCTCTCTCCTCATCTCTCTCTTTTTTCTCTCTCTTTTCTCTCTTTTTTCTCTCTTTCTCTCTGTTCTTTCTCTCTCTTCCTTCTTTCCCTCATCTATCATGCACGACAGTGCTCACTGTCGAGTGTGATCTTTTTCTCCTCTCTTCTCCTCTCTCTTTCTTCTCTATTGTCCTCTCTCTTTCTCTCTCATCTTTCCTTTCCTCTCTTCTCTCTCTTTTTTCTCTTTATTATCTCTCTTTCTCTCTCTTCTCTCTCTTCTTTTTCTCTCTTTCTTCTTTCCCTCCATTGTCACGCATGACAGTGCTCACTGTCGAGCCCTATCTTCTTTTTCTCTCTTCTCCTCTTTCTCTCTCCTCTCGTTCTTTCTCCTCTCTTTCCTTTTCTCTCTTCTTTCCCTCTTTTCTCACTCGCTTTTCTTTCTCTCTCTTCTTTCTCTCTTTTCTCTCTTCTTTCTTCTCTCTTTCTCTCTTCTTTCTTCTCCTCTTTCTTTCTCTATCTTCTTTCTTTCTCTTTTATCTCTCTCTTCTTTCTCTCTCTTTCTTCTTTCCCTCCTCTGTCACGTACGGTAGTGTTCACTGCCAAGCACGATCTTCCTCTATTCTATTCTCTTTCTTTCTCTCTCCTCTCTTTGTTCTCTCTTCTATCTCTCTCTTTGTTCTCTTTTTCTCGCTCTCGTCTTTCTTCTCCACTCTCTTTCTTCTACTCTTTCTCTCTCTTCTTTTTCTCCTCTTTTTCTCTCTCTTCCTTCTTTCCCTCTCTTCTCTCCTTTCTTTTCTTCTCTCTCTTCTCCTCTCTCTTTCTCTCTCTTCTTTCTCTCTTTTGTCTCTCTCTTCTTTCTCTCTTTTCCTTCTTTGCCTCCTCTATCACACATGCTCCCTATTGAGCGTGATCTTCTTCTCTCTTCTCCTCTTTCTTTCTCTCTTTCTCTCTGTCTCCTTTCTATCTAGCACGACAATGAGTGCTACCGAGCGCGACCCTCTCTTTCTTGTCTCTCCTTTTTGTCTCGCGTGGCAGTGAGTGGTGTTGAGCACGACCCTCTCTTTTTCCTCTCTCCTTTTTGTCTCGCATGATAGTGAGTGCTGCTGAGTGTGACCCTCTATTTCATCCATCTCCTTTCTGTCTCATACGACAGTGACTGCTGTTGAATGCAACTCTCTTTTTCTTCCCTTTCCTTACTGTCTTGCATGATATTGAATGCTGCCGAGCGTGACTCCCTCCTTTCTTTTTTCCTTTTAAGTCCTGCACAGTAGTGCAAGTCACCAAATATGAATACTCGTTCTCCTCCTTTGTTTATTTTATCAAGGAGTAGACTGAGCCTTGTGCAGCCATGTTAGTCTTGACATCTAGCATCCCAGCCATCATGTTGGTGTAGTTACCAAGCATGTCTAACTGTCGTGTCAGATTATCCATTGCGCCTAACCAACCACCATGATAGTTTCGGTGATGAGCAGCCTAGCTGTGGTGCCGGTCTAGTTACCGAGCCCATCTATCTGTCATACTTGACTAACCTCTGTGTGTCAGTTTTATCATTGTGTCAGCCTAGCCACTTGATTAAACTTTTTCCCTTCTTTTGTCGTGCACTCATTTGCTCTCTTATATCCTTCTCAGTTCTTGTTTTATTATTGTAAAATATGTATCAAGAGTCCTTGTCAAGGCGACGCCGGAAGGTTTTCGAATTGATACGAACCCGATCATGTCATCTTTTGTTTTCCTTTGAGTACACACACTTGTGTGCACTTATCCTATGACAAGGTGGGGCATTCAGACCCACTTGTTTTGTAATCTAATGCATGTGTGTGATTGCAAGAAAAGAAGAAATAGGCCAAAAGAGGCAATTTTGAAACGATCATAAAGCTGGGGGGCATTCCAACATGATCTAAGAGGGCGCCCATGCGAGTTAGCCCGAGTGAGTCACGGAGCTAGGTGAGGTAAGTCTAACCTCACACCTTAATTCCTCTCTCACAGGTTGGTAATCCTGCCCGTGTCCTCTCGACATGATTCACAAGAGAGCAGTCTCAAGTCTCGAGTCCACGTCGAACCTAAAGCCAAGCCACCAGGTCACCCTGACCCAAGGGCGAGATTGAGGCATCTAACACTTATGCCTCTAGAAAGTTAAAGTTGTATGAAGAAAACTACTCAACTCATGACTTGGAACCCGCGGTTGTAGTTTTTACCTTGAAAATCTAGAGACAGTACCTTTATGGGGCCCAATTTAAGGTATTTACATATCATAAGAGTCCCAAGTACTTATTTTCTCAGAAGAAGTTGAATATGTGGCAAAGAAGATGGATGGATCTACTGAATGATTATGACTGTACAATCAATTACCACCCTGGCAAGACTAATGTGGTAGCAGATGCCTTAAGCAGGAACCCTATGGTATCAGTGGCCCATCTACTTGTTCAAGAAATGAAACTATTAGAGGTTGTCGTAGAGTGGCACTCAATTCTGCCCCTTAGTGAGAATGACTGTGTGTGTAAGACCATAGCCCCAGCTCTTTCAACAGATTCAAATGGCACAAAAGAAAGATCCTCAGCTCATGAAGATTCTCGAAGAAATAAAGCCAGGAAGAAAAGATGATTTCTCTATGAGTAGTGATGATCTATTAAGATTTAAAGATCAGGTTTGTGTTCCGAATGATGAGAATGTAAAAAGGGCTATTTTGGAAGAAGCACACCACTTCCGTTATAAGGTACACCCAGGAAGCACTAAAATGTATCAGGACCTGAAGAAGACTTCCTGGTGGAATAATATCAAAAAGGAAATGGCACAATTTGTCTTTAGGTGCTTGACATACCAGCAATTGAAAGCTAAGCATCACAAAACCGCAGGACTGTTGCAACCCTTGCCCATACCATGGTGGAAATGGGAACACATTACTATGGATTTTGTATATGGCCTACCAAACACGGGTGCTAGACACGATAGTAGTTGGGTCATTGTGGATCGACTAACCAAGGCTTCCCATTTCTTACAGGTCTGCACAACCTATACCTTGGACAAACTGGTCCAGTTATATATTAAAGAGATAGTGAGGTTGCATGGAATACCTGTTAGCATCGTGTCTGACAAGGACACTAGATTTACCTTAAGAATATGGAATAGTCTGCAATCAGCTCTAAGGACAAGACTTACTTTTAGCACTGATTTTCACCCTCAAACTGATGGACAATTAGAGAGAACCATTCAAACCTTGGAGGATATGTTAAGGGCTTGTGCTACCAATTTTAAAGGAAATTGGGATGACCATCTACCTCTGATAGAATTTGCTTATAACAACAACTTCCAAGCTAGTATTCAGATGGTACCTTTTGTAGCCTTATATGGAAGGAAGTGAAGATCACCTATCTGTTGGGATGAGGTCGGTGAAAGGAGGTTGTTAGGGCCAGAAATTGTTCAAGCGACCTCGGAAAAGATTGCTTTGATTCAAAAAAGGCTCAAGACTGCTCAGAATCGGTAAAAGAATTACGCCTATAATCGAAGGAGAGAGCGTGAATTTGAAGTAGATGATCGAGTTTTCTTGAAGGTATCGTCAATTAAGGGCGTCATGAGATTTGATAAGAAAGGAAAATTGAGCCCACGTTTTATTGGACCCTTTGAAAATCTGGAAAACGTTGGAGTCGTGGCATATCGACTTGCCCTACCACTGGATTTGGCAAACATTAATGATGTTTTTCATGCATCACTGTTGAGAAAATACCAGTCTGACCCATCCCATGTTTTAAAGTATGAACCAATTCCGATCAGAGAAGATTTGACCTATATTGAGAAATCGATAGAGATACTGGACAGGAGAGTGCAGGTGTTGTGCAATAAAGAAATTCCTCTGGTCCGTGTGTTGTGGCAATATCATTCAAAGGAATAATCGACAAGGGAATGGGAAGACGCAATCCGGGATAAGTATCCCCATTTATTTGATTGATGGAAATATGATTTTGAGGAAAAAATCTCTTTTAAGGGGGGAATGATGTAACAACCCAGATTTGTCCAGACTTAGTGAGAAGAGAGCACGGACTCGACAGTGTGAAGAAAGGCGTGCTCGGTAGTGAGAAGAGAGAGCGCACTTTGTATTATGAAGAGAGGCGTGCTCGAAAGTGAGAAGAGAGAGCGCTTGGCAATGAGAAGAGAGAGTGTGCTCGAAAGTATGAAGAGAGGCACGTTCAATAGTGAGAAGAGAGAGAGCACTTGGTAGTATGAAAAGAGGCACGCTCGGTAGTGAGAAGAGAGAGCATACTTGGCAGTGTGAAGAAAGGCATGCTCGGCAGTATGAAGAGGTGCGCACGATAGTCAGAACAGAGTTGCGATCGATAGTATGAAGAGAGGCACGCTCAGCAGTGTGAAAAGAGGCGTGCTCAGTAGTATGAGGAGAGGTGCGCTCGGTAGTGAGTAGAGAACACACGCGGTAGTAAGAATAAAAATGTGCATGGTAGTATGAGGTATAAAAAGAAGGCCGCCATGCATGAAAGATGGCTAGTCGCCGTGCGTGAAGCGAAGGTCGTGGTGCATGAAGTGAAGGGCGTCCTGCGTGCAAGGAGAGGAAGCCGTCATGCGTGACACGCTGAGCCACGCATTCCCCTTAGGTGCCATTTGTCCTCTGTATGCTATTCCACTCACCATGTGTCCCATTTGTATGCAAGCATGAGTGCCACCTGGCCAACCCAAGTTGCCACCTCTCATCCTTTAGATATATAAGCATTTCTCTCTCTTTTCGCCATACCATGCTCATTTCTCACCCTTAAGAGCAAACTTTCAGTCCTTTCTAGCCATTGTGGGAGAACATGGGGTGAACTTGAAGGGGGACTGTGTGAGGCATTTGGGGGCACCATTGCACACCAGCTAAGTAGATCAAACACCTTGCATGTATTCAATTATGCAAACATGAAAATAAGCATGAGGCTAAGTTGAGTATGCATGTGAATTGTGAAAAGAAATGTGGTTGCATGTGTCCTATTTTTCCAGGACATTAAGCCTTAAATTAAATGACAAATTGAGCACTGAAATGCTTCTTATTAGTAATGAAAATTTGTGCAATGGTGTCCATATGCATATAAGTAAGATGAAAAAGGATTCATGTTGATAACTATCACAAATTGAAAGTATTTGATTGTTCTTTGATATGTTCCATGACTGTGAATTAGTAGGGAAATTTCATGTTTTTATAATGAACTTTTGAGTAATCAAATGATATCCAAATTGATTCAAACCACCTCCATTTGAATTATAAATGTGACTATTTTTATTTTAATGTTAATCTCAGTTGAAATTCTTTATAAATTGGAAGCTCTGTTTCGATTTATGATAGCATGTCACTGTTATCAGATTTCAGCAGATTTTAGAATATTATTCTTGTTGTCTTGAGTTTTTGACTTACAATATGGTGTCCAATTTCCTTCAAACCACCTTTATTGGAAATATATGTGTTTCTACTCGATGTTTTGTTTTGAAAACATCCCAAAATTTCCCATAATTTGGGATTTATGCTTCTGTTAGTGTGATATGTCGCTGTCATGATTTGCTGCAATTTCCAGAAACTGTCACCCCTATTGTGTTGAGCTTTTGTCTGACCAAATGGGATCCAAAATCTTTCAAACAAAATTCATTTGAAATATATGTGTGTCTATTTTGAAATTGGTTTGGAAACCATATCAAAATTCTATATATATTGTAATTTAAACCTCTGTTATGGGGACATGTCGTTGTAATGAATTGCAGAAATTTCAGAACTGTAGTCCTTTTTGCACTGAGCTCTTGACTGATCAAATGATGCTCAAGTAGCTTCAAATTTCCTTTTATTGAAAGATATATATATATATATATATATATATATATCAAGTTAATGTTGAAATTTACTATGAATTGGATACCATACCTCGTTTCACATATGTATATCACCGATGGGAATGGTAGTGAATCCAAAACTGTTGTATGATTCATGAAAAGTGGTGCACTAACTTATATGTTTCTGAATAAATATTAACCCCCTTCATAAAGAAATTGAAATTATCTGTCATAAGGAATGAAATATGCATTATTTGAACACATTTTTAAGCACCTTGGTCCTCGTGCAGAATAAGGAGGAAGCCGTAAAGCTTGAAAAAACAGTCGAAATTCTGACAGTCTCAGAATTACCCCAGAATTGGTCAAGATCTTTATAATCACTCCAAAAGGCCACCTATCAAGTTTTATCTCAATCAGACATATCTAAGGCAGTGAACACAACGAAACAATTTCGAAAAAATGGCCTCTCGCACCCTGAAAGGGACCCCACAACTGGAACTATATTTTCAGTGCTTCAACCAGCTATGGGACCACTGTCATTAGATCCGACACGGTTGAAAACCACTATGAGTCAAGTTTCAGCATAATCGGATACTCCAAAACAAAGTTATGAGCAAAAAATTGAAACATGAGGAGCCGAACACTATTCCCATGTGGCCTCATCGCACCAAAACACCATTAAAGGTGACTGTTTTCACAATCACAGGTAGTGACTTTTGGGGCCCATATCTCACCCGTCCAGAGTCGGATCGTGCTCAAATTTTGTGAGTGTGTTCGTCTCGTCAAGAAGAGCATTTTGATATGTGGTATGCCCTGTGACGACACCCAAGCAGGAAGAAAAGCTAGAGATAAGTTACCGATTCATGAAGAAGTTGCAGAAAATTCAACAGCGACATGCCTCACTTAAATGACCAAATCGCGGTGCTCGTACATCAGATCGACAAATTCCATCGTGTGTGTAAGGTCCAGGGTTATGATTGATCCTAATCCCGAAAATGATGAACGTGGATTTTGAACACGAAGGTGACTGTAAATTTTGACCGTCGGATTCTAGATTCCGACCAAAACCCAAAAGTTGTGAAATCTTTGTTCGGGCTCCAAATCGCGTCCCGTTTGTTGCCACGCGATCGTGATGGCATGTTCAGTGCACTACAACGAAGAAATCATAGAAAAACATCGAGGAACATGCACACTATTGATCCAAAGTTTTGAAGATTCAATCAAATTTCAAGTCTCATGATCGTGTCCTAAAAACAAGATTCATGGCTCGAAGTAAGTATGAAATTGATCACCATGCCGAGCCCTACAAGAAAATTATCAACTTTCTATCGAACGGGCATCAAAGCAACCCCAAATCAGTCATGAAAGATCACGCAAGTTCTCGAGCAGCGGTAGGGACGGTTCTGAAATTCCATCTATTGTTAGGCAGGGGCAAAACAGTCCGTTTACACCCATTTTTAGAATTTCTTTAATTCAATTAAATTGTAATTATCATCAATTTAGCAAGTTTTTGGGTATCCACTCATGTTTGGGCCCAATTCTATATAAACGTGCAAAGCCTAATTGTAAACACCCTTTTGGTTCTTCCTTGGGTTCATTCTTCAATTATTCAATAAAGATTTCAATTCTTGCTTAAGTTCGTGAATGCATCTTGGAGAGAGAGAGAGGAGATAGAAGAAAAGGGCTGGTACCCTTCGGTAAGATAATTTTCTCTCTCATCTCTATCTCTCTCTTTCTCTCCTCCTCTTTTCTCTCTCATCTCTCTCTCTTTCTCTCTCTTCTTATTAGCTCTCTCATCTCGTCTCTCTTTCTCTTTCCTTCTTTCATCTTTCTCTTTCTCTCTCTTCCTCCTCTGGTCTATCATGTCTCTCTTTCCCTACTCTTCTTTCTTTTCTCTACTCACTCATGGTAGACCTATCGTCTAGTGTGATGCCTTCTTGCTCTTGAGACATGAACAATGAGCCGGGCTTTAACCCGAGTGACGGGTCGGGGCTCTGTCAAAATTCTCTCCCTTCTCTCTTCTGTCATAGCAGGTGCAAGCCTAGTGTCGCTTGTGTTTTCTCTTTCTTCTCTTTCATAGCCAGTGAAAGCCTAACGTCGCCTATGTTTTCTCTCTCTTTCTTCTCTTCTGTCACAGCCGACACAAGCCTATCGCTGCCTGTGTTCTTTCCCTCTCTTCTTTCTTCTATCACAGTTGACGCAAGTCTAGCACTGCCTATGTTTTCTCTCTCTTTCTGTTCTTCTGTCATAGATGGTGGAAGCACATCACCAGCTGTGTTCTTTCTATTTCTTCTTTCTCATGTCACAGCGGGCGAAATCCTGTTGCCGTCTGTGTTTCCTTCTCACTTTTCTTCCTCACATCATAGCCGGTGGAAGCATTCACCGTCTGAGTCATCTTTCTCCCCATCTCATCGCCGCCCGCATCTCTTCTTTCTTCTCCCTACTCGTCATAGCCTGCGGCGACACAACGTCGTCTAAGTCTTTTCCCTCCTTCTCTCATTGTCGTCTACGTCTCTCTTTACCTTTTCGTTTCCTTCTATCCTCTCTCACGGTCTTCTTCTCCTTTCCTTCTCTTTCTCCCCTTCTTTCCATTCTCTTCTTCTTCTCTTATCCTTCTTCTTTTTTCTCTCTCTCTCTGATCTCTATTCTTGCTTTTACTCTTTCGTTTGATCAAGAGGGGTCGAGACTGACCTTCCATGGTAGTCCTATCATTTAGCCATAATGTCGTTGTGCTGGTCAGAGTTATTATGCCTACTTTATCCCCACGACAGACTAGCCATTGTGTCTAGCTAGTCGGTATTCGTATTGTCGTCTAGTAGTAATTCTGTTGAGCAGGTTTGAGTCAACGAGCCCATTTTACTGTCACACCCGATCAATTCCTTACTAGTTTAGTCACTGTGTTAGTCTCACCATCTGATCAAATTCTTCTAATCTTAATCTTTCTTTTCTCTTTCTTCTCTTCCTCTTTTTGAATGTGCACGCCCGTGTGCGTTCCCCAAAGGCAAGGTGGGGTCCCTTGACCCACTTGTCTTGTAACATTTGCCATATATGTGTGATTGCAGAAACAACAGAATGCAAGCCAAGGGAGATGATTCCGAACCAGTTTTATAACTGAGGGGCTTTCTTCGTGATCTAAGAGGGTGCCCACGCGAGCCAACCCCAAAAAATCCCGAACCCACCTAAATTTCCTCATTCATTGGTTCGTCAACTACCCTTGTTCTTGAGCAAGGTTCTCGAGATAGCAATCTCAAGTCCTGGGTTCCCTTGAAGCATGAGATATGTGCCGCCAGGTTATCTAGATCCCGAGGGTGAGATCGAGGCAACTAACAAGCTTGATGACTCCAATGGGGTCTTACTATCCCTTATCCGATCATACTTGTTTGGCTAGTTTCTCCTTTTATTTTTTTTTCTGGATTTCACACTTATTACTTTTGGGTTCCGTAACCCGTTTATCCAGATCAGGGAGTTCCTTATCCCTGCATTCGTGAGTATCCCCAGGGAACAAGTTCCTCCAACTTCGTTCCCAACCTTCCTTTTGAGCAAAGACCTCGCGTCTAGCTCCTAAGTCCTAACCTGGATGGGTGTGAGGTGGGTGGTTAGGTGCCTCAATCTTGCCCTCCGGATATGGATGATAGGGCAACATGTGTCTCAGGTTTTTGGGGAACCCGAGACTTGAGATCTCTCTCTTGGGAACATTGCTTAAGAACAAGGGCAGGTGGACCAACAGGTGAGAGAGGAATTTAAGGTGGGTTCGAGACATACTCGGGTTAGCTCACGTGGGCACCCTCTTAGATCACGAAGAAAAGCTCCCAATCGTAAAACTACTTCGGAATCGCCTCCCTTGACTTGTTTTCTTTTGTTTCTGCAATCACACACATATGGCAAATATTATAAGACAAGTGGATAGACGGACCCCACTTTGCCTTTGGGAGAATGTACACAAGTGTGCACATTAAAAAAGAGGAAGAGAATAATGAGAGTATTAAGACTAGAAAGAGAAGAATTTGACCAGACAGCGAGACTGACAAGTGACTAGCTAGACACAATGGCTTGTCTGTCGTGGAGATAAATCGGGCACAGTAACTCTGACCGGCACAACGACATTATTGCTAAATGACAAGACTACCATAAGGCTAATCTCGACTCATCTTAATCAAACAGAAGAGTAAGAGAATGAAAAAGAGAAAGAAAGAAAAGAAGAGAAAAGAGAAGAAGAAACAGAGTAGGAAAGAAAACCACAAGAGAAGAAGAAGAGAGAGAAGGAACACAGGCGGTAATGGGTTCGTGCCGGTTGTGACAGAAGGGGGAGAGAGAAGTGACACAGGCGGCAATAGGCTTGCACCGTCGGTGACAGAAAAAAGAGGAGAGGGAAAGAACACAGACGGCATGGGCTTACACCATCTGTGACAGAAGAAATAAGAGAGGGAAAGAACACATACGACAATGGGCTTGCACAGTCTGTGATGGAAGAAAGAAGAGAGGGAAAGAACACAGACGATAATGGGCTTGCACCGTCTGTGATGGAGGAATACGAACGAAAACTCAGGAGACATTAGGCTTGTGTTGGCTGTGACAAAAGAGAGGAAAGAGAAGGAACACAGGTGGCGATAGGCCAGCACTGTCTACGATTGAACAGAAGAGAAAGAGAAAGAGGGAGAAAGCACATGCTACGGTAGGCTTGCGCCATCTATGACAGAAGAGAAGAGAGAGAAACCACAGGCAGCAATAGGCTTATGCCATTTCTGATAGAAGAGAAGAGAGAGAAGGCACAAGCAACGATAGGCTTGCATTGTCTATAACAAAAGAGAAGAGAGAAAGCACAAACAACAATAGGCTTGCGCCATCTGTGATAAAAGAGAGAAGGGAGAGAATTTTGACAGAGGCCCGGCCCATTGTTTATGTCTCAAGAGTAGAAAGGCATCACACCAGACGATAGGTCCGTCATGCGTGAATAGAGAAAGAGAAGAACGGAAAGAGAGACAAAATAGATCAGAGGAGGAAGAGAGAGAAAGGGATAAAGATGAAAGCAAGAAAGAGAAAGGGAGAGATGAGAGAGAAAAGAAGAGAGAGAAAAGAAGAGAGAGAAAGAGAGATATAGATAAAAAAGAGGAGAGAGAATGAGATAGAGATGAGAAAAGAGAGGAGAGAGATAAAGATGAGAAAAAAGAAAAGAGGAGAGAGAAAAGAGATGAAAAAAGAGGAGAGAGAAAAGAGATGAGAAAAGAGGAGAGAGAAAAGAGAGATAAAGAAATGAGAAGAGAGGAAAGAGGAGAGAGAAAGAGGGGAGGAGAGAAAAAGAGAGAGATGAGAAAAGAGAAAAGAGAAAAGAAGAGAGAGAGAAAGAGGGAAGGAGAGAGAAAGTTACCTTATCAAGGGATATAAACCTTTTATTCTCTCTCCTCTCACTCTCTCTCCAGCACACACTCACAAAATCAAGCAAAAATGGAAGTCTTTATTGAATGATCAAAGATTTACGTGTCTTTATAATTTGGTTATGCATGTTTATATAAAATTGGGCTCAAACATGGGTGGATGCCCAAAAACTATCTAAATCTGAAGATAATTATAATTTAATTGAATTAAAAAAATTCTAAAAATGGGTGTAAAAGGATTGTTTTTCCCTTGTCTAACAATGTGTGGAATTTCATAATAGTCCTTACTGTTGCCCGAGAACTTACGTGATCTTCCATGATTGATCCAGTTGTTCTAATGCCCGTTTGATCGAAAGATGATAGTTCCCTTGTAGGGCTCGGCAAGGCGATCGATTTGATACCAACTTTGAGCCATGAATCATGTTTTTAAGCCATGATTATGAGACTTGAATTTTGGATGAATATCAAAAATTTTAGATCGATAGTGCACTCGTTCCTTGATGTTTTTCTTATGTTTCCTAACTGAATCACAATGAGCATGTCATCATGATCACGTTGCAACAAACGTACCTTGATTTCGTGTCTAGATGAAGATTTCGTTGTTTTGAGTTCTTTTATCGGAATCTTAAAATTCGATGGTAGGAATTTACAGCAACTCCGACACCTTCGTGTGTGAAATCCAACCATTCATCGTATGCGGGGATCGGACCAGAGATAGCCTCGGTCCTTACGCACATAATGCAATTATTTTCATGTTGATCGCGTACTTGAGCGTCGTGATTTGGTCGCTAGAGTCAGGCGTGCTGCTTCTGAATTTTCTGCAATTTTCTTCACGGATTTGCTACTTCCTTGCTCAGGCATCATCATGGGGTGTACCACATATCGAAATGTTTGTCTTGACGAGAAGAACAAGTTAACAAAATTTGAGCATGATCTGACTCGAAGCAAGTGAGTTACAGGCCCCTAAAGTGGCTGCTAGTGAATGTGAAAACAACCACCTTTAATGGTGCTTTGGTGCAGAGTGGCCACACAGGAATAGTGTGTGGCTTAACCCTTTTTAGTATTTTAATAATAACTTTGTCCTGGAGTGCTAGATTTAGCCGAAGCTTGACCCATAGAGGTTTTCGACAGTACAAAATCCAATGGCTGTGGTCCACTACTCTTTGACCGACCGAAAATATAGTTCTAGTTACGGAGTTCATTTCAAGGTGCTAGAGGCCAATTTTTCTGAAATTGTTTCTTTGTGATCACTGCCTTAGATATATATGATTATGATGACACTTGGTAGGTGGCCTCTTGAAGTGCTTATGAAGATCTTGACCAGTTCTGGGGCCATTATGAGACTGTCGAAATCCACTATATGTTGAGGCTTTTTATTGATCTGCTTCCTCTTTATTTCTCATCAGGGACCAAGGTGCTGAAAAATGTGTTAAAATAGCTTGCCCCGCTGAATGTTGTGGTTTGAGAGAAGCAAGAAGGACAACATTCAGAAAATTTCCTTGGGCTTTATTACTTTTTTCTTCTTAGCGGCAAGGTCACATGAATGCCGAGGAGATTCCCGTAATGCTGCAACAAGGATGCTCAGACATTTTGATGCAATATACAAGTCCATCCATGGAGACTTTAGGGGGAGAATAGACTTTTTTTAGGGATCTTGTCGAAGTCCTCTACCTCGTGTGGAGAGTTTGTGATTCTGAAGCTGAGGATTTTGTACAGACCTTGTTAGTCAAAATCAGGTCGGTCTGACAGTCGAGTGCCATGCTGAAGGGTATTTTTCCCATTTAGTTGGCGTTTCTTTTTCTTGGATTGATAACAAAAGAGCCTTTGGTCAGTGATCATTTGTGTTGTGCACCAAATATTCCTTGCCATGTAGGGTACCTCAGTTTATCGAGGTGACCGGCTTTGGGTATAACCCCTACCCACTATTAGCAGTCTCGCGTAACAAGTCTAAAGGCATGGCTGACTTAGCCTTCTTAAGGTGTCTTTGGTTTGTTGGAGTGACTTTCTTGATCGTTTGTTCTGGATGGTCTACTGAAGAGCCTTTTGTCAGGGCTCATCTGCGTCTTGCACCAGTTATTTCATGGCAGGTCGGGTACCTCAGTTTATTGAGGTGACCAGCTTTAAGTATAACCCCGACCCACTATTAACAGTCTCTCGTAATAGGTCCAAAGTCATGGTTGACTTAGCCGTCATGGGGCGTCTTTGGCATCTTGGAGTACATTTACTAACCTCCTAGGATTGATGCTCTTGTTCATGAGACTTGTATTGCCTTTTTGACGAATCTTCTGTCCTTTGAGTCCTTTTCGTACAGAGACTTAGGTTGTCGAAATCTTTTTCTTAAAGATTGTATTTTTTTTATCCTGGTATTGTGACACCAGGGATTTTTTTCTATGAACGTGAGCTGAAGCCACCTGTTGAGGCGAGTGCTGCATCAATCTATTTATCAGTCCAAGCGTCCTTTGCAGATTTTCACTTGAACTTGAAAAACGGCGACGTAGCGACGATTTTCAACAACTTCCTTTTTATTTGGGGCTCTTTTACCCATAACCTTTCGGCTCTGTCCACCCTTATTCTTCCCACCCTTAGTCCTCCATTCTTACTCACAGTGCCCATTCGGGTTTTCACCATGATTGATTTTTTTTATTTTCACGAAACGCTTTTACTTATGGTTTCGTGACCATGCATGTTCGTCTTTTTTACGATGTTCCCTTGTCCAGATATACACCATGCCCATTATTTTTGTGAATGTGTGTCTAAGGTCATGCCTTCGGGACCTGTGCGGAGCTTTTTAACGTCATGCCACCAGGACGTGCACTCTAATTTAGGGTCATACAACTGGATCGTGATGGTGATGAATGGCAATCTGTGAAGTTCATGGAGTGAGTATGGTGGTGATTTTGACTCAGTTTGGGGAGATGGCATGAGGCTCTCTATGAAAAGTAGAAGATGCAGGAATGGCAAGTGCAAAATGGTGACCCACTAGCTTACGATGAGTATGGGTGGCAGATGGTTCATCGTTTTGTGAGCATGGGTTAGACTCAGAGAGGAATGATGAATGATGATGAAATGGATGGACTCACTGGGGAAGTAATGAAGGGGGTGCGCGCACACAAACGGGTCGATTAGGGAAGACATGCATCAAAATGCATGTAAAAGGTGTGTGCGCATATGTGCAGTCGTGTTTGAGGTCATGCCTCCTGAACCTGTGCAAAGTAGTTTAACGTCTTGCATTCAGAACGTGCACTATGGTTTAAGGTCATATAGATTGGAACGTGGTTATGCAGTTTAAAGTCATATAACTAGGACCATGCAATTTAAGATCGTGCGACTAGACCTCTGCTACAGTTTAAGGTCATATAGTTCGGACCATGGTGCCAAGCCTTTTATCGTCGTACGACTAGGATGTGCACTATGGTTTTAAATCATATAGTTCGGATCGTGCAGTTTAGGGTCATGTAGCTAGACCTCTGCTACAGTTTATGGTTGTATAGTTTGGACCATGCAATTTAGGGTCATGCACCTAGACCTGTGCTACAGTTTATGGTCGTATAGTTTGGACCGTGCAATTTAGGGTCGTGCACCTAGACCAAAGCTGTGCAGTTTAAGGTCATGCTGCATGGACCACGATGGTACCACTTAAGGTCATGCAGCACGGCCCACGGCTGTGCAGTTTAAGGTCATGCAGCACGGATCATGGTTGTGCAGTTTAAGGTCATGTAGCACGGACCAAGGGGTTGGTCACCGTGTAAGTAGAGCTTCATGGAAATAGGTCTTTGTGGCAATTTGACTCCCTGGGGATAAAATGGTTAAGATCGGCAAGGGGTTCAGATGAGAAGGTCGACTTCATTGGGGATAATGGAACAGGTGTTGGTCCCTTGAAGCTGAAAAATGGTACTCAATAGAGAACAAATTCATTGAAGATGACCCAACTAGTGTGAAGAAGACCCAATGAGGTCGCAGTATTAAGAATGACTATAACTCCACCAGGGATAATGAACTGCAGTACGAATATGACTCCTACTGGGGATGAGAAGTCATGGCCTGAGTTGAACGACCTAGGTACCACTTCGCTAAGGATAGTAGGTCGCAGTTGAGGTGCAACTTCACTGGGGATAATAGTAGTAGGACACGCACGGCTTTAGCATAAGGCAAGTGGTAATGAACTGCTTAGAACATAGCTGACGCTAGGAACAACCAACATCACTTCTTGAACACTCAGCTGGCATTGAGCATTTCAAAATGCAACCGACGCTGAAAACGATCAACACTGTTTCTTAAACAATTAGTCGGCACTGGGTTGTTGAAAACGCAGCCGACGCTAAGGACAAGCCGTGTTATCTCTTGAACACAGCCGACGCTGGATTGCACCCGGCACTACTTCCACTGAAAACATAGTTGGCGTTGGGGTTACTGAAAACACAATCAGCACTGAGGTTACTGAAAACATAGCCGACCCTGGGTAGTTTCGACAACATAGCCGATGCTGGTTGTGGCTTAGTGTTCGGGCCTTGACCAAAGCCCCACCCGGTCTTGGTCTTTGCTGGCATGGTATTTTACAAGAGGTAGTAAAAACTTTGCCTCAGGCCTCGGGTCAGAACCCAACCCAGTCCGACCCATTAACGTTTGGCCTTCTTGGTCGTGGCTAGGATTCCTTGTTTGCGAGGGGCATTTGAGGGAAGGATTTACCTATATAAAGTAAAATCCCCATTTTTACTATTTCACTGAAGGTAAAAAAACTTAAAGTGAAAATTTTAATGGTGAGAAGGAGGTTTCCGGCAGGAGGTTTCGTAAACACGTAGGGGATTCCAATAAGAGCAAGCAGGGAAGGCTGTGCCTTACAGGAGTTTGTGAGTCAGGGCAGTGAAGCAACCAGGGAATTTTTCGAAGTTTTACCGGAGCTACAGGATTTTGCAGGGGCTTCACCAGGGAAACAAGGAACTCCGACTGTGGCTTTTCGGATTTTGGTGAAGGGAGAAAGAGGCGGTTGTGGCAGTAGTAGGCTGTCTAGGGTTTTCCAATAGTTTTAGTAGTTTTTCGACGGGCATTCGTGGTTTCCCGATGTATTCGAGAGAAATTGTAGAGGGTTTTTAGCTATGGAGGAGAGTTTTCGACATGAATTCAAAGGGCACAGGGAGACGGATCGTCGCTGAAGGTCGACCATCGCAGGGAAGGTGAACGGTTGCCATTGAAAATCGTGGAATCATCGGGGAGGCGAAGCGTCATAAGCTAAAAAACAAGGGAAATCGGGAACCTAGGAGGTACGAAAACGAAGAGCCACAAAGAGGTGAAAAGCCGCGGTGATGAACACAGTCGATGATGACTTATGATACGCAACTGATGCTGAATTTTTAAAAGCACAGTTTGCGCTGATACACGTAGCGCTGAACCTCAAGAAAGGCAGCCAGCGCTGAGAGTTAATGGAACAATCGACGCTTGCAGGCACAATCGACGCTAGCCTTCCGAAGACACAAGCGGCGCTGGCCTCAGAAAAGTTAGCCGGCTTTGTGAGTTAGCAACACAGTCGTTGCTACCCTTTGGAAGACACAGCTGGCGCTAGCATTCAGACAGCGCTTACCAATGCATGGTGGGCGTCATGACTCACACGGTGTTGCTCGCATGAGGTAGTGAGTCACATGTGGGAGTTTTTGCACACAGCGATGAGCCTTGAGCAATGATGTTCACACACAACGTTGACTTGAGTAGGAAAAGGGTGGTGATGAGTGGTAAAGTCTGGCTTAGGATGCCTGTTGGAAGCTAAGTCCTCCAGCACAACAATGAAGTCTATGTTGTTCGGTGGAAGGGCATCCGCTGTGGACAGGGTATGCACTCCATCATAGGCCAATTCCTTTCCAGAGAAGTCTACTTTGTATGTTTGATATACTAGTCAAATGAATTGTAGCTGACTTGTAAATGGTTGGCTTCTTCTTTTGGCCTGTAACCATCCTCTTTGAAGGTGCTCGTCAGATGAATTGAAGCTGACTCGCGAAGTAGTTTTTCTTCTTCTTCATGAGGAGAGCGTTTCTTTGGTGGGTTTTCTTCTTCTTCATGAGGTGAGCATTTGTTTTGGCTTGTAATCATCCTCTTATCCTCAGATGCAAGAGCAACACCACGCGTTTTGGTTTGTAAACTTCCTCTTATCCTCAAATGTCAGAGCAACACTTTTGGTGTCAACTGTTCTCTTTCCTCAAATGCAATAGACTTTTAACCTCCCTAGTAATGGGCTTTTTGGCTTGTAACATGTAACTTATTTTTACTGCAATAAAAAGAGTGAGACTTTGTTTGGACTGTCTTGCTTGTTTTGCATTGATTCTCTTTTCTTGAATATTCATCACAGATAATATTTCTTTAGGTATTGTCCATTGATAGGGAGCTTTGCCTCTTCTCCATCAGGATGTGCTAGTATGTAAGCTCCATTTGGCGCGACCTTTTTTGCTCTAAGGGACCTTCCCACTTGGGTTCAAACTTCCCTTTACGCTGGCCATGCAGAACAATAGGCCACTTGATGGCTAGAACTAGATCGGCATAGGCGAATGAGCGGACCTTGACTAACTTGTTAAAATCCCTCTTCATTCTCCATTGATTGAGTTCGAGGTTCTGATGAGCCTTTAGCCTGTTTTCATCGATTGCATTCAATTCTTGATACTGGGGTTGGACTCTATTAGACCTTTATGTATAACGACTCGCAGTGAAGCGATTTGAATTTCGAGGGGTAAAATTGCTTCACCCACATAGACTAAAGATTAAGGAGTGGAATTAGTAGCATTTCGAGTAGTAGTACAATAAGCCCATAGTGCTTCAGAAAGCTTCTCGTGCCAGTTCTTCTTCGTCTTTGATACCGATTTCCGTAAAACCTTACACCGAGTCTTATTGAAGGCCTCAGCCAAGCGATTCGCCCTACATAGTCGAGTACTTCCACTCAAACCCAAACTGGTTAACCATGCAATCAATATGATGACTTTGAAATTGAGGGCCATTTTTCGAGATAATTGGGTCAGGCACCCGAAATTGGTATATAATGTGATGTCAAACAAGTTGGCCTCTGTTGTCTCAAGAACTTGCTTAAGGGGGATTACTTCAGCCCACTTAGAGAAATAATCTGTTACAGCTAGAATAAAGACATGACCGATTGCCGAAGGAGGGTCAATAGGCCATACAATGTCCACACCCCATTGTGACAAGGGCCATGGCGCCACTGCAGGGTGTAAGGGATCTGGAGGCTGGTGAACAAGGGTGAATGGATTTGGCACACCTGCCACTTCTTAGCATAGTTTAAGGAATAAGCAATCATCGAAGGCCAATAGTACCCCAACCTGCATATCCGTTCGTAGAGCTTGGAACTAGACTGATGAAATCCATAGACTCCTGAGTGTACTTCTTTTAACACCTTACTTGCTTCTTGCACGTCCACTCATCTAAGAAGAATACCATCAAATGATTGTTTGAAGAGAGCATCTCCTTCAAGGAGGGTGTACTTGGTAGACATTCGACGTACACTGTTGCGTTCAGCATGATCTTCCTGGAGCCTGTCATTTTTAAGAAACTAGTAAAAGGCTCTCTCCAATCTTCTACCTACTCAACTTTCGTGCATATTGGGTCAAAGATCCTTGGTTCTTGGTTTCAAACCTTAGCTTCTTGACTTCGTACCATTTCCTATTCAGTCTTAATTACTTCTTTAACTGATAGAAGTGCCCCGAATGGATAAGGAGGGCACTCGGGGAAGATATTTCTCTAATCATCCACATCTACCTCGGTTCATAGTTCAATGTGTCTGCATTCCACCACCGAGATAAGCATGGGTCCTGCTGAGGATAATTGAATTGTAGCCCTGAGTTTTGCAAGGGCATTAACCTACGAGTTTAACCTCCAGGAGATGTGTCTCAAGGATACGTCCTCAAACTTGGTCGTATATGATTTTGCAGTATCTTGATAAGGCTTGAGACTGTCTTTTCTCATGTCATAGATTCCTTTGAGCTGTCGGATAACCAACTTAGAGTCGCCATAGATCTTGAGCTGCTCCAATTCTAGGTCGAAGGCTATTTCCAACCCAGTTATAAGGGCATGATATTCTGCCTCATTATGAGAACTGACCTCGATGAGGGAAAAAGAAAGTGGCAATACTCCTCCTTTCGGAGTCAGAAATACTACTCTGATGCCTCCTCGATCCGATTGGAAGGCTCTGTCGAAATACATTTCCCACGCATGAACAATCTCTGCATAGAATACTTCTTCATCAGGCAGGTCACTTGATAAAGGTGATTCTGCCGGTACAGGATGCACAGTGAGAAAATAAGCCAAGGCTTGGTCCTTGATGGCTTTTTGTTGGACATATGTGATGTCAAATTCCCTCAGCAATAATGCCCACATAACAAGACGTCCTGACAAGCATGGACGTGACATGAGTAACTTTATTGGATCTTCCTTCGATATGAGATTTACTTCATTACCGAGCAAGCAGTGGTGGAGTTTTTTTACTGTGAAGATCAGGGCTAAGCACAACTTCTCTCTATAGGGGGACACTTCTTCTCGACCCCTTGCATCTTGGGGCTAAGATAATACAGTGCGGTTTATTTTCCTTCGT
This sequence comes from Amborella trichopoda, assembly GCF_000471905.2. The sequence goes on from NW_006497091.1 coordinate 639,938, forward strand.
CATTATTTTGTGCCAACAGTGCCCCAAGGGACTCATCTAAAGCGGTCACATACAGGATGAGAGGTTTTCCCAATATCGATGTAGAGAGTAGAGGAGGATTGAGTAAATAATGCTTCATGTCATCAAGGACTGCCTGACATGCTTCATCCCACATGAATGGGGTATCTTTCTTTAACATGTGTGTAAAGGGTTTGTAGTGACCTAAGAGGTTTGAGATTAACCTGCGGATGTATGCCATCTGCCCTTGAAGGGAGCGCAGTTCTCACAGTGTAGTTGGGGACGACATTTCTTTGATCGCCTTGATCTTGATTGGCATAACTTCAAGCCCCCGATGTCTGATAGTGAACCCCAAGAACTTTCCTGAGCTGTCACGACCCCACCCCTTGACCCCTACCAGTGCCAACCGGAGGGTGACAGAGTGCGGGATCGCGACAGGAGGTCGCGTACCGCGTACGTCATTCGAGTGGGAGTGACATCAACACGTGTTATAATTGCGGAATCAAAGTAAATCATGAACTAAAAATAAACAACAATCACATGGCCACAAACAGAGTAAACTAGAAACCATTTATACAAATCCATCATTCAAAATTGTTTTACAAAGTTTCAAGGTGCTATTGGCCCAACAATAAAATTACAATTCATAAAAAATAACATTGTGGCAATGCTAACAGACACTTACAATCACAAGCTTCTTGAACTAAAATAGAGCTTCCAAAAGTTTGCAAAATCGAGGTTCCAAAAGTCTGCTACCACGTCTAGCTGTCCACGTACAATCTATCGGTTGTCACTCTACATGGAAGGGAAAAGAGAGGCATGAGCTAAAAGCCCAGTAAGTAATCAGTACCATGCAGTCCTTCCTACAAGCTTATATATAATGACATAGCATACAATTCATCAACCATTGTATTGGTAATCAGAAAGTAATGTCATTTCCCAGAATATGTACATTAACATCATGAATGAGTATTGTTCAGAAGTCGGAGCATCTAATATTTCCTTAAATGGAAGTTACATTGATGCATATCACAGTCACAGTCAGACAATCATACATGATACTTAATTCAAACAGACAGAAACAGAAACAGTATCAAAAATAGAATTAGAAACATAATCTTTTACTCCCGAAGTAGAAGTCACATCGATCAAGCTAAGCCAATCTTGCAACTTGAAACTTCCACTCTCATTTGGGAGGGAGGATAATGATAAATAGAGGTCCCATTTCGTGGTTTCCTCACTCACACACACCCAATCCCCAGCGTGCTTTAGGGTTTTGATAGACTGAGGCCATGCAAGACACCACCCTCTCCTTGTGCCTCCAGGTGAGAGGGCATTACACCACTATTGGAAGACCCAATGCGTAGTGCCCATAACAATTGGGGGCACGACCTACCCTGTCATTTACAGTTATCTCTGGACTCCACTCCTATCAATGGAGTCTGGGTAAAAATCAAAAGTTGCTGGCGACACAGTATCCCCTATCAATAGAGGACCCATTGTGTTGTGGCCAGAATCACATATATTCGAGTTCATATAACAGAATCAGAATATCCACTACCAATGGAGGACCCATTGCCTAGTGGCCAGAAATCACATATATCATAATTCATATATTAGAATCAGAATATCCGCAATTACATATATCAAAATTCATATGACATAATCAAAATATCCACTACCAACGGAGGACCCATTGCGTAGTGGCCAGAAATGACATATATCATGTATTAGCATGCATAACCTTCATTCATTCATGCTTTACTCCTTCAAGAAGATCAGGAGCATTCAGCATTTGTAGGATCGCAATCATGCTATTTTGGTGTTCTATAACAGACACTTCAATCACCTTGCAAAAGGCTGACGTTATGTTCAAAATATCAATGCAAGGCATGTGCATAGTTCATCACTGAGCTACTGAAAAAAGAGAGAAAATAAAACTAAACAAAAAAGTTGGTCAAAAAAAAAAAGGCATGTTCATAGTTCAAATACAATCACAAAATTTATTGTCATTCTTATCAATCATGGGCACAGACAGAATGAGGCATTGCATTCAAATTATGAGGGGCATAGCATTCAAATTATGAGGGGAATTTGACTGAATTCCATTTTCCAATTTGTTAATCGAAATGATCAATTAAGGATTTAGTATATCATTTAGAATCTTACTGAATTCTGCCAAAACTGATTGGACTCCATTTGGTCGGCCAAAGTTTATGGCAACAGAGACCAATTTTGAGTTTCTATGCGACCTGCCAACAGTGACATACTAGAACACTCATGAGCTTAGCTCCTCATTTACAAAGAATATGGGCAAGGCTGAAAGTAAAATTTGTGGAAGGCTCATGCATTTATCAAATGGCTGTGTTTTTGTGCCATTTGGACTTTAATAGGTCAGGGAAAGTCCTAGTACCACAGTAGCAATATTTCTGGAATTTATCACAGTCTACTAACAACGACATACATGCATAAAATAAAACATATGTTCCAAACTAGAAAGAATCTCAACTGAACATAAACATAAAACTAAAAGTTGACTCATATATCTTTCAAATGGTGGTTATTTGAGGCCAAATAGATATCATTTTCTTAGTCAAAATCTCATTGCAAAAACATGTAAAATCCCTGGAAAATCATAATTCAGTCATGACATCCCTTCCAAAATCATGTCGTATCTCTTAATCTTTGCAAGGTAACAAAATGAAACCAATTCTAGCTTGAACTAGACTCACAAGAGTATCATCCCACATAAATTTAAGGCCAATAAAAATTATTTCAGTGCTCATTTCTATCATGCCAAAAAAGGCAAGCTTTCTGGAAAACACAATCACAAATTTTTGCAAATGTTTATGCTCAAACTAGGCTCAAACCGTACTTCATTCTTGTTCCAAGCTTATGTGTCTGCAAGGTAGTGATCTACTTACCTTCTTGAATCTCCAAGGATGATCCCCAAACTTCTTCCACAGTCCCCTCCACTAAGATTTCTCAATCTCTCCAACAATGGCACAAAGGGCTAAGCTTGAGCCTCAAAATTTGAGGTGTAGAGAGAGAGATTGGTTTTGTACTCCAAAGGTGGGGAGGTGGCTTTCAATGCTCGCCAAGTGGCCTTTTCATGAAAGGAAGGTTGACATTTGGTGCACAAGATAACATGTAGCCAACAAGTGGCCGGCTTGCTTCATGCACGACCTTCACTTCTTCCACTTCGCCGCGTGCTTTCCCTCCTATCACCGTGCGCCTTCCCTCTTATCGTCGCTCACCTTCTTCCTTCTATCGTTGTGCGCCTTCTTCCTTCTATCGTCGCGTGCCTTCTTCCTTCTCATCGCATGCTCTCTTCTTTTTGTCGTGCACTTTCTTTCCCTATCGTCGCGCGCTGTCTTCCTTCTTTCCTATCACCGCGCACCTTCCCTCCTATCGCCGCATGCCTTTTTCCCTGATCTCCATGCGCTCTCTTCCTTCTCATCATGGGCCTTCTTCTTCTATCGCCGCATGCTCTCTTCCTTCTCTCCTATCACTACGCACCTTCTCTCCTATTGCAGCGCGCCTTCTTTTCTAAACGCCGTGCGGTAGTGACTTCATCATGCTCAAGAAATTTGGGTCGTTACATCATCCCCCCTTAAAAATATTTTGTCCCCAGAATCTTGTATCGATTAATTAAACAACTGGGGTACTTATTCCAGATCTCATCTTCTCGTTCCCATGTTGATTCTTCCTTTGAGTGGTACTGCCATACAACAAGAACCAAGGGGATTTCTTTGTTGCTCAAAACTTGTACCCTCCTGTCTAGAGTCTCAAACTGTTCTTCAATATAATTCAAGTCTTCCTTGATTGTCAACGGCTCATACTTCAAAACATGAGACGGGTCTGGCTGATACTTCCTCAATAATGACACATGAAATACATCATGGATGTTTGCTAACTCAAGTGGTAGGGAGAGCCGATAAGCCATACTTCCTAATCTTTTCAGAATTTTAAATGGTCCAACAAAGTGTGGGCTCATTTCCCTTCTTGCTGAATCTCATAATACCCTTGGTTAGTGATACTTTCATGAAACCTGATCACCTACCTCAAAATCAAGGCTTCTTCTTCAATTGTCAACGTAACTCTTTTACTTACTCTGAGCAGTTTTGAGCATCTCTAAAATCAAGGCAATCTTTTCTGAAGTTACTTGAACAATTTCGCGCTCTAGCATCCTTCATTCACTGACCTCATCCCAACAGATAGGTGATCGGCATTTTTTCCCACACAAGGCTTCAAAGAGTGTCATCTGAATACTGGCCTGACAACTGTTATTATAAGCAAATTCTATCAAAGGTAGATGATCCTCGGAGATTCCTTTAAAATCAGTAATACGGGCCTTCAACATGTCTTCTAGAGTCTGAATAGTCCTTTCTGACTGCCCATCAGTCTAGGGGTGAAAAGCAGTGCTAAAAGTGAGTCTTGTCCCCAAAGCTGATTGCAAACTGTCTCAAAATCTTGAAGTAAATCTAGTGTCCCTGTCGGACACGATACTGACAGGTCCTGTCGGACACGATATTGACAGGTGTTCCATGTAATCTTACAATTTCTTTAATGTATAGTTGGGCCAATTTGTTCAAAGTATAAGTTGTGTGGACTTGTAAGAAATGAGCTTTTTTCTTCAGTCGGTCCATTATGACCCAAATATTATCATGTCCAGTAACTATCTTAGGTAAACCAAAGACAAAATCCCTGGTAATGTGCTCTCACTTCCATTCCGGTACGGGCAGGGGTTGCGACAGTCCGGCGGGTTTTTGATGTTCGGCCTTCACTTCCTGACATATTAAGCGCTTGGAAACAAACTGTGCTACTTCCTTTTTCATATCATTCCACCAGAAATTTTTCTTTAAGTCTTGATACATCTTAGTACTCCCCGAGTGCACAGTATAATAAGAGTGGTGTGCTTCTTCTAGAATAACCCGCTTCACATCCTCAATATTAGGGACACAAACTCGATCTTTAAATCTTAACAGACCGTCCCCACTAGTAGAGAAATCTTCTTTTCTTCCCAGCTTTATTTCTTCATGAATCTTCATGAGTTGGGGATCCTCTTTCTGTGTTTTACGAATTTGTTGAAAGAGATGGGGCTCTGCTCTTATTCCAGCAGTTATCCCTTCCTCAATATTAAGGGCAGAGATGGGTTCCTCTCAATTGCATCTTCTATCAGTTTCATCTCTTGACTCATCAGGTGTGCTACTGACGCTAAGAGCTTCCGGCTTAAAGCGTCGACCACCACATTAGTCTTACCTAGTTGATAATTGATGGTATAATCATAGTCATTCGTGAGATCCATCCATCTTCTCTGTATCATATTTAACTCTTTCTGAGAGAACAGATACTTGAGGCTTTTATGATATGTAAATATTTTAAACTGGGCCCCATACAGGTAGCGTCTCTAGATCTTTAAGGTAAACACCACGGCCACAATTTCCAAGCCATGGGTTGGGTAATTTTGCTCGTACGGCTTCAACTGCCTACGAGCATAGAGTATAACCTTTTCTTACTGCATGAATACAGATCCCAGTCCTTTATGCGAACCGTCAGTATAAGCCACAAAGTCTTCATTCCCTTTGGATAAGGTCAATATTGGGGCTATGGTCAGTCTTTCCTTTAGCTCTTGAAACCTTGTTTCACAATTATCTGACCATTCAAACTTTACCTCTTTCTGAGTTAAGCGAGTCAGGGGAAGCGCTATCATTGAGAACCCTTCAACAAATCATCTGTAGTAACCTGTCAGTACTAAGAAAGTACGGACCTCGGACACATTTTTCGGTCTTTCCCATTTCAAGACGGCTTCAATCTTACAAGGGTCAACTATGACCCCATCCTTAGAAATAACATGCCCAAGGAAAGCCACAGTTGAAAGCCAAAATTCAATTATCCTCAGTTTAGCATATAACTTCTCTATCTTTAGAGTCTGGAGGACCATCCTCAAGTGCTGCTCATGCTCTTTTGGATTCCTTGAATATAACAGAATGTCATCTATAAAAACAACCACAAAATCATCCTTGAATGGCCTAAACACCCTATTCATCAAATCCATAGAGGCGGTCGGGGCATTAGTTAACCCGAATGGCATAACCAGGAACTCATAATGTCCATATCTGGTCCTGAATGCGATCTTAGGAACATCCTCTTCTTTGACCCGCAATTGATAATAGCATGACCGAAGGTCAATTTTGGAAAACACTTGAGCCCCTTGAAGCTAATCAAAGAGATCGTCAGTTCTAGGCAAGGGTACTTATTCTTTATCATGACCTGGTTCAGCTGTTTATAATCTATACAAAGTCTTAAGGACCGATCTTTCTTTTTCACATATAAAACCGTTGCACCCCATGGTGACACACTAGGTCGAACGAATCCCTTCTCCAATAACTCTTGCAATTGCTCCTTTAGTTTTTTCAATTCGGCTGGGGCCATCCTATAAGGGGCTTTAGAAATGGAAGCAATGCCAAGAACCACCTCTATTTCAAATTTTATCTCCCTGACGGGAGGCAGAGTGGTTAAATCCTCAAGAAAAACTTCAGTATACTCCCTTACTATTGGTATCTCATCTAACATTGATTGGGCATTCTGATTCTCCACTAGGTAAGCCAGATACCCTACACATTCTTTGGCTAACAAACGGGAAGCCCAAAGTGCTGAGATATAGTGTATAGGGGAAATATCCTTAATGCCAATAAAATTCAATTCAGGCTGATTAGGTCGTCTAAGAGTTACAGTTTTGTCATAACAATTCACTATTGCATAGTGAGAAGACAACCAATCCATATCCAAAATCACCATCAAAGTCTCAGATATTTAATAATATCCAGTCTATAGGTTGAACACACCCTTTAAGAAATACCCCACAATGTTTGTAAACAATATCAGTCTCCATGGATTCACCCATAGGTGTACCTTCAACCACTGTCCAATCAAGAAGTGCAGGTCTAACATCTACGCAAAGTGAGGTGCAACACAAGAGTGTGTGGATCCAGGGTCAATCAACACTTTAGCTTTCATGATTAATATTTCCCTTGAAGCTTCCCCTTGGAGGTGGTCGAGTCCTTCTTACAAAACCTCTAAACTGAGGCGGTCCCATCCTTCCCCTTGTCTTGAACTGGGACCCTTCGTCTTCACTTTCTATCTTCATGGCCAGGTCCACGAGAGGGGAGAAGGTCTTTAAATTGGCCGATATTAACCCCCTCTTATTTCTGGCCTGAAGCCTCTCTCGAACTTACTAGCCTTTTGCTTCTCAGTGTTAAAAATGTGCGGCGCATATCTAGACAATTCAGCAAACTTAGCTGCATACTATTCTATGGACAGTCCCCCTCATTACAGCTCAATAAACTCCACTTCCTTTCTTTCCTGCACTGAGTCCGGGAAGTACCTCTCATTAAAGGCTTCTAAGAAATTTTCCCACGTCACTTCTGTCCCTGACCTTTCCCAAGATATCTGTACTAAGCCCCACCAGTGCTCAGCATCTCCTTCAAACATGAAGGCCCCTAACGTAACCCTCTACTCGTCATTGCAAGGTAACACTTCAAATATCTTCTCCACTTGCCTTACCCATCTCTTTTACTTTTTCTACTCCCCCGTACCCTAGGAACGTCGGAGGTTCTAGCCTCCTGAATCTTTCAATTAGTCCACCGTCAATCTGTTCTGGGGCAGGGGTAATGGGGGTTGGCATACTATCTTTCATCATCTGACTCATGGCCCTCAATGTCCTGAAGAATTCTCCAAGGGCTTCTGCATTCTTGCCACTGAAGCTCACATTATTAGCACCAGTCCTTGGCATCTTTGTCCTACAACAGGGGCACCTCAGTCACCAGTCTACTAAAAAATACTCTAGCAACACCTCTACAACATTCTAGACCAAGAATCCTAGCCTTGCTGCATTGATACTATAACTATCACGACCCTGCCCCCTGACCAATACCAGTACCAACCGGAGGGTGACAGAGTGCGGGATCGTGACTGGAGGTCGTGTACGTGACTCAGATGGGAGTGGCATCAACACTTGTAATAATTGCGGAATCAAAGCAAACCATTAACTAAAAATAAACACATAATCACATGGCCACAAATAGAGAAAACTAGAAGCCATTTATACAAATACAGCCTTCAAAACTCTTTAACAAAGGTTCAAGGCGCTACTGGCCCAACAACAAAATTACAATTCATCAAAATAACGTTGTGGCAACGTCACCAGACACCTACAATCACAAGCTTCCTGAACTGAACTCGAGCTCCCAAAAGTCAACTACTGTGTCCAGCTGTCCACGTACAAGTAATCGTTTGTCACTCTACATGGAAGGGAAAAGAGAGGCATGAGCTAAAAGCCCAGTAAGTAAATCACTACCTTGCAGTCCCGCCTACAATCTTATATATAATGATAGGGCCTACAATTCATCAGACATTGTATTAGCAATGAGAAAGTAAAGTCATTCCCCTGAATTTGTACATTAATAGCATAAATGAGTAATGTTAAGAAGTCGGAGCATTGAATAGTTCTCGAAATTGCATTATATTGATGCATATCATAGTAGCAGTCAGACAATCCTATTTGATACTTAATTCAAACAGACAGAAACAAAATCAGAATCAGAAATAGGATCAGAAACAAAATCATTTACTCTCGAAGTAGAAGTCACATCGATCAGGCTAAGCCAATCCTGCAGCTTAAAACTTCTTCTCACATTTTGGTGGGAGGACAATGACAAATGGAGGTCCTATTCGTAGTGTCCTCACTCACTTACACCCGATCCCCAACGCGCTTTGGGGTTTTGATAAGCTGAGGCTTTGCAAGACACGACCCTCTCCATGTGCCTCCAGGTGAGAGGGCGTTACACCACCATTGGAGGATGCTATGCGTAGTGCCCATAACAATTTGGGGGGCGCAACCCACCTTGCCCTTTACAGTTATCTCTTGACTCCACTCCTATCATTGGAGTCGGGGTAAAAATCAGAATTTGCTTGTGACATAATATCCACTACCAATGGAGGACCAATTGCATAGTGGCCAAAATAACATATATTAGAGTTCATATAACATAATCAGAATATCCACTACCAATGGGGGACCCATTGCGTGGTGGCCAGAAATCACGTATATCAGAATTCATGTAACAGAAACAGAATATCGACAATTGCATATACCATAATTCATATAACAAAATAAAAACATCCACTACCAATGGAGGATCCATTGCGTAGTGGCAAGAAATCACATATATCGCGTATAAGCATGCATAACCATCATTCATTCATGCTTTACTCTTTCAAGAAGATCAGGAAAATTCAACATTTGTAGGATCACAATCATGCCATTTCGGTGTCTTATAACAGAAACTTCAATCACGTTGCAAAAAGGCTCACGTCATGTTCAAAATATCAATGCAAGGCATGTGCATAATTCATATACAATCGTAAAATTTATTGTCATTCTTATCAATCAGAGCATATACAGAATGAGGAATAGCATTGAAATTATGAGGGGAATTTGACTGAATTTTGATTTCCAATTTGTTAATTGAACATTTCATAATCAATGAAGGATTTAGTATATCATATGGAATCTTACTGAATTCTTCCAAAAGTGACATAGGTTCATAATTCAAGTTGCAGCTTTCAACTTAGCAGGAATTTCAAAAGAATTCAAACATGAAACTTTTAATAGACATTCAAAGCTTTCAAATGGATGTGGTTTTGGAGTAATTGGACTACATTTGGTTGGCCAAAGTTCATGGCAATAGAGACCAAATTCTGAGTTTCTGTGCGACTAGCCAACAGTGACATACTGGAACACTCTTGAGCATCGCTCGTCATTTACACGGAATATGGGCAAGGGTGAAATATGAAAATCATAGAAGGCTCATGAATTTATCAAATGATTGTATTTTTGTGCCATTTTCACTTCATTCGTTCTGTCAAAGTTCTAGTACAACAAGAGTAATATTTCTGGAATTTATCACAGTCTGCTAACAATGACATACATACATAAAATAAAACATATCTTCCAAACTAGGTAGAATATCAACTGTACATAAACATCAAATGCAAAGTAGACTCAGAGATCTTTCAAATGGTAGTGATTTGAGACCAAATAGATATCATTTTCTTAGTCAAAATTGCATTGCAAGAACATATAAAATCCTTGGAATTCGTCAACGGTGGCTTGACCTTCTTCTTCCCATTCTTCTGGGGCCTCTTGTAACTCTTCATCATTGGCCTCGGAGGTCTTTTCAACAACCTCAAGTGCACAGGCACATGATCCTGACATCTCCACCTCCGATAGAGCTCTAGGGCGGATCATAATTTCTGCACCTTTCCCGAATTGAGGAACAAAAGAATCTTCTGTAAACATGGACTACATCTCAGGGTGTAGTACTTCAACTTAAAGGTTACAGGGAATTTGAGATTCAATGATTGTGGGGTGAGAAGCAACTTAGTACGAGTCGCACGGTATTTCCATGGGTATCAACAGTGTTTGCCCTACGCTTGTTCAAAGACTTGTACCATATGGCAAGCTTCGTAAGAATAGAATCTTTGTCCTATTGATTCCTTCAATCTCTGTTCAAAGTCAAGCTCAAGAGGCCACTAGGGTTTCTTTGAAGTTGACTTTTTGTGCTTCTTTGAAGAAGGTGGCTCTGCTTTGGCTTTAGCTGCCAGGGCATCAACAACTATTAAGAATCCAACAGCCTGGGCCAAGGTCTTTTCAGTCACCTCCGTTGCGTCTTGGTTATATTGGATCCTTCAAGTTCTCTGTCAAGCGCCTCAAAGTCCAGACATTTCAAGGTTGTACCTACAGGAGACAAAGGAGAAGAAATATGAGAAGTAGAAGAAGAAGAAGGAGAAGGGTCAAAATGTGGGGGACTTTTAAGGTCGTTCCCCTCATCGGACCGATCTGGGAAGCTTTTTACGTCATCACCAGAGTTGGACATGTGTAGGGAATATTTTAGGTCTATCCCTTGCTTAGACCGTTGAGGGGTGCTTTTAATGCCGTCATCCTCATTAGACGTGTTTTGAGGAGAAGACGACTCGCGGATGTCCTCTTGATGTCACGGAGAAGGAAGGAGGATCATGTCAAGGATAAAGTCCAGTAAAGTTTAGAGTGGGGGAGGAGGCATGAGAAATTCCTGCTCGGCTGATAGTTGAGCCATCTTATTCCTCTGGGAAGCAACCCTTGGTGCCTGTCTCCTTTTAGTTTTCTGAGGTGGTGCTTGATTCATTTGGCTAGGCTTGCAAACAGACCTAGCTTGGAAAACTGCTTCTCGCTTTAAAGACTTGAGTCTGCTTCGCCCATGGTGGAGTATCCATGGCTGGGAAGTCGAGGGTTGAGCAAGATCTGAATCATCATTGTGTTGGGAGGCCCTCTCATACCAGTGGAGCAGTGACTTTAGAATTACTTACTGGAATGTTGTAAGACTCTTGATATTCCTGTATTTTCTTTATGATTATATCATGGAAACTTGTACATTCACACATGTAATGCCCCCATAACTGGTGGTATGGGTACCAACGGTCCTCGATTCCTTGAGCAAGGCATCAGGGCTGCGTTGCCGGTTTCGATGTGATTAAGCCTTTTTGGAGCATTATAACAAAAAACGTGTGAAGGATACCAAGGGCTTCGTCTTCTTCTTGGACAGTTACTGCATGGGAGGCTTCTGCTACCCCGAACGCCTTCTTTATGTCCTCAAGCTTTATTTGACCCTTCTGAATCAGGGCCTTGATAATGTCCTTTAAAATGAAGCAATCATATGTGGGGTGGTTGACCAGCGTAGTAATTTTCCTGAGTATCGAGCCCAGCTTGCTTAACGAACTTGGTCTTTGGAAGCTCGATCATGTTCTGTTCCAACAATAGTCGGAATAACGCAGGGACCCATTCCTTCTCAAAGGGGTAGGCCTTATTCCTATGTCTAGCCCAATAGTCATCCCGATTAAAATTCATAGGTTGGGAGGTTGTATGGTTGTTGTTGCTTGCCTTCCTGAGGTGCTTTTGCTGTGCTTACCCTTTTGGAGAGGTCCAAAGTTTGGGAGGGAGCCTTCTTTGAATCACTGACTGTGACGGTTACCTCGGGTGTTAGTCTAAGAGCTACCATTGCCCCGGTTATTTCTCGAGCTTGCAGACGGTTGTCGTGACCCACAATGGTGACGTGATAGGCTTTCTATGAGGACCGACTTGGAGATAAGCTCTGACATGGAAGTCGGATTGAAGGCCTCAACATGTAGAGCGATTTCAGGTCACATGTTTCGTACACATGTTTGAACTACTTCCTTCTCAAGCATAGGATTGTAATGACGAGCAACTAAATTTCTCCATTTTGAGATGAACCAATCCACGGGTTCATCAAGGTCTTGGGTCAGGGTGAGAAGCTCATTGGTTTGAAACTCTCTCTCGACCTCGTAGAAGCGCTGGTGGAATAGTTTCTTCATTTCTACCCAAGTATGCATCGAGTTTGGGGGAAGTCGAGCATACCACTGAAAAGCTGGGCTATCAAGGGTATAAACAAACTAACGGAGAAGTATTCACCCATCAGCCACTGTTTATCGACACGCTGCCATGAAATAGGCGATATAGGGGAAACTTTCCTTTCTTGTAGTCTTGAGGGAAACGACACCTGGTCAATGTATGAAGGGTGGCCTTTGATAAGGCATCGCACCCTATACCCCCAAAATTTGTCTACCTGTGAGACAGGGTGAGGGACAAAATCGTCCTGTGAAGGAGAGGGAAGGGACTGCCTTGGAAGTGCACTATCTGAGTGGTGGGATTTGACCTCATGGTTAGCTGATTGTCATGCAGCGTTTATACAATCAATCTTCACCATCATTGCACGCACCATATCTTCAAACTTGTTCATGATGTCTTCTTGAGAGTCAGGTTCGTTTATAACCATCATGTTGACTGTTTCTCCAGGGAGGTCAGCCTTCAAACTTGAAGGGTCGCACAAGGCAGATCGGTCAGCAAGGGGTCAGCATGCCCTGACTGGACTCGACTCTTATATGCTGATCGTGTGAGGATTGGATCTCGACAGTCTTGGAGCCGTGGCTGCTGAGTGGCTGGGTCATCTTCTACGACACTAACTATACTGTAGGGCTCATGTACTTCTTCTTCAAGCTTCATCATCCGAAGAGGGTAGGAGGGATTCAAGCGAAGAGGGTCATCAGCGTTGGTTGCCCCGACCACCTTAGTCACTTTCTTGGTCAGAATTCACTAACCACTATCGCTTTTTGTTTAGAGGTTTTGATGAACCTCGTGTTAAAACTGTGATTGGGACTATGGTCGGTCAGCCCTTCTTGTACAAGAGAGAACCGTCTCCATTAGGTGCGGCAAAGGATGAGGGTCAAGGATTGGAGTCATCCTGGGCTTAGAAGGATGAAGAACTTGATCTTCCATCAGGTCTTTACCCCGAGCTCCCTTATGAGCTGCAAAGACATGACCGAGATGACGAGCAAGGTTCAGGATGGTACTTTTGGGGATGGTCTTCGAGTACCAGGGTTGAAGGTGCTTGCTCGACGAAGGAGGAGTAGGCAAGAATAGGGTCAACTCATGAGGATGCCTGAGTCGAGGGCGAGGGGCTCTCTGTGATGACGATGTGTGTGCCCCTCATGAAGAAGGATCATGGGCGACTTGGGGGTGAGCTCGAGCTCGAGCAAGTGGTCTTGCCTTAGGAGCTTGAGAACTGTGAGCAGGTCTCTGTAAGAGAACAAGTGGGAGCCTGCCCCTTATAAGGTGTGCTAGTGTGTTGAGCAAGAGGATAAGAAGGTTGTCTCCTATGTACTCGGGTTGGCACAATGATGGCATTGCCCCGAGCAGTGGGATGCATATGAACAACGTGTGCAGGACCTGGCCTTGGAAGGTCTGATCTCGAACACTGACTCCAAGTAACATAAGGGTTGGCCCATGGTGTGGCTCGAGTGTATGACCTATGAACCTTATGGTGTATGCGAGGGTGGAGGCCTCAGGGTCTCCGCCTTGATGTGTCGAGCCTTTAGGGATAGAGACTCGTGGTGGTGCAAGAATGTTGGGGGTAGCCTTGTGGCGACCCATAAAAGCAATGACAACTTGTTTGCCTTTTGCAAAAAGGGATTGGGTCGCCTTACTACGTACCTTGGCAATACGATCAACAAGTGACTTGTCGGTGGCAAGGTGAATACTGTGTGCGGCAACAAAAATGGTACCGATGTAAAGGGCCTTGGAGAAAGTTCCACCAGAGGTAGAAGATGGGGAGTGAGGGACCTTTAAGTCCCACTTCACACCGATCCAGCTTAAGACCTGAGAGCTAAACCCCGGGTCTTTGCTAAAAATGAAGGTCAGAAATGAAGTTGAAGGAACTTGTTCCCTGGGGAGACTTGCGAATGCGAGGATAAGAAAATCCCTGATCCGTATGAATGGGTTACATAACCCGGAAGCCATAAGTGCAGATACAAAAAATAAAAGGAGAAACTTAACCAAAAAAGCCCGATCCGACTAAGGTGTAGTAAGTCTTCAATGGAGTCACCAAGCTGGTTAGGTGCCTTGATTTCACCCTCCAGATCAGGATGATCGGGACGCACGTGTCTTGGGTTTCAGGGGAACCCGAGACTTGAGATCGCTCTCTCGGGAACCTTGCTCAAGAGCAAAGGGCAGGTGAACCAACTGATGAGAGAAGAATTTATGGTGAGTTCCGGACTTACGCCAGCTAGCTCACTTGGGAGTCCTCTTAGATCATGAAGAAAGCCCCCCAGTCATAAAACTGGTTCAAAATCGTGTCCCTTAGCCTGTTTTCTCCTGTTTCTGCAATCACACATGTATGACAAATGTTATAAGACAAGTGGGTCGAGGGACCCAACCTTGCCTTTGGGGAAATATACACAGGCGTGCACATTCAAAAAGAGGAAGAGAAGAATGAGAGGATTAAGATTAGGATGAGAAGAATTTGACCAGACGGTGAGACTGACAAGTGATTAAACTAGTAAGTAATTCACTCGGCGTGGCAATAAAATGGGCTTGGTAACTCAGACTGGCTGGACAAAATTACTACTAGCCGATAGTACCAATACCGACTAGCTAAACACAATGGCTAGTTTGTCATGACGATAAAGCGGGCACAGTAACTCTGAATCGTACAATGACAGGACTATCATAGAAGGCTAATCTCGACCCATCTTAATCGGACGGAAGAGTAAGAGAAAGAAAAAGAGAGAGAAAAGAAGAACACAAAGAAAAGAATAGAAGAGAAGAAGAAATAGAGTAGGAAAGAAAACCACGAGAGAAGAAGTTGAGAGAGAAGGAACTTAGGCAGCAATGGCCTCGCTCCGATTATGATAGAAGGGGGAGAGAGAGGGAACATATGCGGCAATGAGCATGCGTTGTCTGTGACAAAATAAAGAGGAGAGGGAAAGAACACAGATAGTAATGGGCTTGCGCCATTTGTGACAGAAGAAAAAAGAGTGGCAAAGAACACATACGATAATGGGCTTATGCCGTCCGTGATGGAAGAAAGAAGTGAGGGAAAGAACACAGACGAAAAAGGGCTTGCACCATCTATGATGGAAGAATAAGGATGAAAACACAGGTGCCACTAGACTTGCATCGACTGTGACAGCAGAGAGGAAAGAGAAAGAACACAGGCCACGATAGGCCAGTGCCATCTGCAACAAAGGAGAAGAGAAAAAGAAAGAGTGAGAAAGCACAAGCGGCGATAGGCTTGTGTCATCTGTGACAGAAGAGAAGAGAGAAAGAACGAGAGAGAAAGCATAGGCGGCGATAGGCTTCCACTGTCTGTGACAAAAAAGGAGAGAGAGAAGTAAAGAGAGAAAGCACAAGCAATGATAGGCTTGCGCCGTCTATGACAGAAGAGAAGAGAGAGAAGGAAAGAGTGAAAGCATAGGCGGTGATAAGGTTTCTCCATCTGTGATAGAAGAGAAGAGAGAAAGGAAGAGAGAGAAAGCATAGGCAGTGATAGGCGTGCACCGTCTATGACAAAAGAGAGAAGGGAGAGAAATTTGACAAAGGCCCGGCCGGTTGTTCAGGTCTCAAGAGCAGGAAGGCATCACACTAGACGATAAGTCCACTATGCGTGAATGGAGAAAGAGAATATGGGAAAGAGAGACATGATATACTCGAGGAGGAAGAGAGAGAAAGGGATAAAGATGAAACCAGGAAAGAGAGAGGGAGAGACATGAGAGAAAAGATGAGAGAGAAAGAGAGATAGAGATGAAAAATAGTAGAGAGATAGAGATGAGAGAAGAGAAAAGAGGAGAGAGAAAAGAGAGATAACGATGAGAAAAAAGAAGAGAGAAAAGATGAGGGAGAAAGAGGGGAGGAGAGAGAAAGAGAGATAGAGAAGAGAAAAGAGAAAAGAGAAAGAGGGGAGGAGAGAGAAATTTATCTTAAAGAGAGGTACCGACCCTTTTCTTCTTTCTCCTCTCTCTCTCCAAGATGCACTCATGAACTCAAGCAAAAATTGAAGTATTTATTGAATCATCAAAGATTTGTGTTTCTTTAAAATTTGGCTTTACATGTTTATATAGAATTGGGCCCAAACATGGGTGGATGCCCAAAAACTACCTAAAATTGAAGATAATTACAATTTAATGGAATTAAAATAAATTCTAAAAATGGGTGTAAAAGGATTGTTTTGCCCCTGCAAAACAATGTGTAGAATTTCAAAACAGTCCCTACTGTTGCCCGAGAACTTGCGTGATCTTTCTTGATTGATCCGAGGTTGTTCTGATACCCGTTTGATCGAATAATGATTGTTTCCTTGTAGAGCATGGCATGGCAATTGATTTGATACCAAATTTGAACCATGAATCATGGTTTTAAGCCATGATTATGAGACTTGAATTTTAGATGAATCTTGAAAACTTCGGATCGATAGTGCGCTCGTTCCTTGATGCTTTTTTTCTGTTTCTTTGCTGAATCGTACAGAACATGCCATCATGATCATGTTGGAACAAACGCAGCTCAATTTCGTGTTCGGATGAAGATTTCATTGTCTTGAGTTTTTTTGCTAGAATATTGAAATCTTACGGTGGGAATTTACAGTAGCTTCGATGCATCTGTTTGTGAAATCCAACCATTCATCAAAAGTGGACATCAGACCAGAGATAACCTCAGACCTTACACACATAATGCAATTGGTTTCATGTCGATCAGGTACGTGAGCGTTGTGATTTAGTGGTCAGAGTGAGGCATGCTGCTGTTGAATTTTTTGCAATTTTTTTCACAGATCAACAAATTCTCTCTAGTTTTTCTCCCTTCTTGGGCATCGTCACTGAGTGTACTACATATTGAAACACTCATCTTGTCGAGACGAACACACTACCAAAATTTAAGTGCAATCTGACTCGGAACAAGTGAGATATGGGCCTCGAAAGTGATTGCCCGTGACTGTGAAAACAGCCACCTTTAATGGTGTTTTGCCATACGGGAATAGTGTGCGGCCTACCCCTTCTTGGTATTTTACCCATAACTTTGTCTTGGAGTGCCCGATTAAGCAAAGCTTAACCCATAGGGGTTTTTTACTGTGTCGGATCGGATGGTTGTGGATCCACTGCTGTTTGACGCACCAAAAATATCGTTCTAGTTACGAGGTCCAATTCAGGGTGCTAGAAGCCGATTTTACAGAAATTTGTTTTTTGTGTTCACTGCCTTAGATATAACTGATTACAATGAAACTTGGTAGGTGACCTTTTGAAGCACTTATGAAAATCTTGAACAGTTCTGGGGCCATTATATCATTGAAATGTCCACTGTATGTTAAGGCTTTTTATTGATATGCTTCCTCTTTATTCCGCATCAAGGACCAAGGTATTGAAAAATGTGTTCAAACAGTGGGACTTGATGGTCCCCCACCCCCCATCTCCTCCCTTTGGTGGAACCTCGAACAAGCCACCGTGCATAGGTGGCACTCACGCCACTACTCATAGCATGCACCATGTTATTAGCAAGTCACCTGTCGGTCGTATTGCTGAGGGACACCAGAAGCTTGCCTAGTCCCTCTTTGAAAAAGGTAAGCATGTTGTCGTTGCTTCTATGGGTCGCCGTAGGGTTACCCCTCACACTTTTGTACCACCACAAGTCTCTATCCCTAGAGACTCGACACATTGAGGCAGAGATCCTAGGTCCTCCACCTCTCGCACACACCCTAAGGCTCGTGGGCCTCCCACTCAAGTCACACCTCAGGGAAACTCTTGTATTGCCTCAAGCGACTGTTCAGGACTGGGCCTCCATGGGCTAGGTCTTATACACACTATGCATGTGCACCCCACCTCTCTAGATAAAGACTTCGTTGTGCCAACTCGAGTACACAGAGGATGACTTCCTCGGCTTCCTACTCATCACACACTAGGGCACCCTGTAAGGGTCAGGCTTCCACCTGTTTCCTTATAGACACCTGCTCATGATTCTCGACCTCCTAAGGCCAGTCAATTTGCTCAAGCTCGAGCTAACCCCAAAGTCATTCGCGATCCTTCTTCAAGGGGCACACATGCATCCCCTCCCCAAACTATTGTTCCCTGCTCTCGCCTCGGGCGGGCATCATCATGAGTCGATCAATCCACTGCCTTCCCCGTCTCTTTCGGGCAAGCACCTCAAGCCTTGGTACTAAAAGACCTTCCCCAAGAGTACCATCTTGAACCAGCCGTATTATCTCGGTCATGCCTCTGGAGCCTATAAGAGCTCGGGGCACTCATGAGAGACCCTGTCCTTCTTCTCCATCGACGCAGGCTAACTTCAGTCCTTAGCCCTCATCCTTTACCGCACCTAATGAAAATAGCTCTCTCTTGTGCAAGACTAGTTGACCAGTCGCAATCTCGTTCACAATTCTAGCATGAGATCCATCAATGTCTCAAAGCCAAGCATGATAGGGGTCTACGAATTCTGACTAGAGAAGCAGTCAAGACAGTTGGGACACTCAGCGCTGACAACCTTCATCACCAGAATTCCTTCTACCCTCTTCGGAAGGCAAACCTTCAAGAAGAGGAAAGAGAATCCTGCACCGTGGTTAATATCGTTAGAGATTACTCAGCCACCCAGCAGCCACGGTCCCAAGACAGTCAAGAACCAGTCCTTACCCGATCAACATACAAGATTCGGGTCCTGTCAAGATAGGCTGATCCCCTACTGACTGATTTTTCGCATATGACTCGCCAAGCACGAAAGCCTTCGACTACATTTAAGCCTGACCTCCCTGGAGAAACGGTCAGCATCATGGTTATAAATGAACTTTTCGACTCTCAGAAGGCCCGTATGGAAAGGTTCGAACAGATGATTTAAGCAATGAGGGAGAAGATTGACCGTATGGAAGTTGCCGAACACTCGGCTAATCATGAGGTCAATTCCCATCATTCAAAAGATGTGCCTCTGAGGCAGCCTCCTCCTCCCGCTTCACAAGACAACTCTATCCCTCACCCCTTCTCGCAGGCAGACATTGATGCTATGGTAACCCACAACTTAAAGAATAGGCAGATCTCAGGCATACAGGGTGCAACGATTTACCACAAGCCGTACCCTTCTTACATTGAATGGGTTCCCTTCTCCAAGGATTATAAGAAAGGGAAGCTTCCTCTCTTTGATGGAACAACATCCCTCCGTCAACCTATCGCTCATTTCCAAGCAGCATGTCGAGAGACAGCAGCTGACGGGAGACTCCTTCTTCGTCAGTTCGTTGAAACACTTGACGGACCTGCCTTCCAGTGGTATGCTCGGCTGCCTCCAAACTCAATAAGTACTTGGGAAGAGATGGAGAAATTGTTCGATCAACATTTCTATGAGGTCAAGAGGGCAGTCCAAATCATTGAACTTCTCACCCTGACACAGAAGCTAGATGAGCCAGTGGATAAATTCATATCAAGGTGGAGAGATCTGGCGGCTCGCCATCCCAACCCTATTCCTACAAAGGAAGCAATTCAAACCTGCGGTTGAAACATGTGACCTAAGATCGTTCTACATGTTGAAACTTCCAACCCAACCTCCATGTCAGACCTAATCTCTAAGTCGGTACGCATAGAGAGCTTGTCACACCATCAGAATGGGTCACAATAACAATCTTCAAATTTGATAAACACCTAAGGCAATGGTAATTCTCGAGCCAACGCCTGGGGCAACCCACAAAAAGGAGTGATCCGTATAGCTGTTACAGTTAATGATCCAAATAAGGTCACCTCCCAATCTTTGGAGCTCTCCAAAGCTGTTGGCACAGTAAAGACAACACCTCAGGAAGGCAAACAACAACAGTCATAAAATCGAGTGCCTCCACCCATGAACCTTAATCAAAGTGAATATTGGATCGCCCATCAGAATAAAGTTTATCCTTTTGAAAAGGAATGGTTGCTTGCATTGCTTCGATTATTGCTGGAGCAAAACATGGTTGAATTACTCGAGAGCAAGTTTCCTGACCAAGTTGGTCTTGATACGCATGCGAAGTATTGTGCCTATCATCGAATGGTAAACCACCCCACGAAGGACTACTATACACTTAAAGACCTCATCAAGGCTTTGATCCAGAAGGGTCAGATTAAGCTTGAGGAACTCAAGAAGGAGTTTGGGGCAAAAGAAGCCTCTCATATAGTAATCATCGATGAAGAAGACAATGCGCCAGATCTCCTTTGAGCCTTCTATGTCATCATGCTTCAACTAGGCCCTATCACACCAAAGCCAGCAAGGAAACCCAAGAACCTTGCTAAGGGAACAGAGAACCAGTGGTGCTCCTACCATCAGATATGGCGACATGATTTGAGCGAATGCTCAAGGTTTCATGAGATAATTGTGAAGAAAATACAATAATGCAATGAATAATGTAACCTTCCAGAAGGGGACCCTCAAATCACTGCTCCACCTGTGCAAGAAGGCCTCCTAAAACAAGACCTGGTTAACGATAATTCGGATCCTGTTGGACCCTCAACTTCCCAACCATGGATAGTCTACCATAGGCAAAGCATACTCAAGTCATTAAAACAAGAGGCTATCCTTCAAGCTAGGCCTGTCCACAAACCTAGTGAGATGAATCAAGTACCCCTAAATGCACCAAGAGGAGATGGGCCCCAAAAAGGGCTCGCAAAAGGAACAAGCCTCCTCAACCGCCGGTCGAGTAAAAGTTTCTCAAGCCTCTTTCTCCCTTGCCAACTTTGCAAGATTTCATCCTTGATGCAATCATCCTTCCCCCTTCACCTCATCAGAAGGACAAACCAAGGTCATCCCTCACTCAGGGCACGTTCAATGAGGGTGACGATGTTAAAAGAACTCCCCAATGGTCTAAGTAGAGGAAACACTTAAAAGACTCCCTTCACACGTCCAATCCTAATGATGCCGTAAAAGTCTCCTTAGATAGGTTCAATGAGGGGAATGACCTTTAATCCCCCTCACATACTAACTCTTCTTCATCTTCCTCTTCCCCCTCCTCCTCTTCGGTGTCTCCTGCAGGTACAGCCTTCCAATGTCTAGACTTCGACGCCCTTGATCAAGAATTTGAAGGAATCAACATAAGCAGGACACAACGGAGGAGACTGAAAAAGACACTAGCCCAGGCGGCTGTGTTTCTTAATAGTTGCTAATGCCTTGATGGCCTGAGCCTAATCACAACCATCTTCCTTTGTTGGGAAGCCTAAGAGGTCCAAGCCCAAGAAACCTCAGTAGCCCCTCGAGCTGGACTTTGAGTAGTCCCCTTAGCAAGGCGGCAAGGTTGCCTTGCATGCTTTAGTGTGATTATACCTTCCTGAAGCATTATAATGAAGAAAGCATGGAGGATATTAAGCATTTTGTCTTTCTCTTGCATAGTTATGGCATGGGAGGCCTCAGCTACCCTCAAGGCCTTCTTCAATCTTCAAGTTTATCTGACCTTTCATAATGAGGGGTTCAATGATATCCTTTCACGTGTAGCAATCATCTATGGGATGACTGATCCTCCAATGGTAGGCACAATAATTCGCCTGAGTGTCAGGGCTAGACTGCTTAATGAACTTGATTTTTGGAATCTGGATCATATTCTGCTCCAATAGTAACCGGACAAGCGCAAGGATGCATTCCTTCTCGAAGGGATAGACCTTGTTCCTATGTCTAACGAAATAATCACCCCGATCAAGGTTGGCTGGTGGAGGTACTCGATTATAAGACGGTTGTTGCATGGCAGCCTGGGGTGTCACTGTTATAGCGGTTACCCCTTTAGAGAGGTTCAAATTTTGGGAGGAACCTTCTTCGAATCAGTGACCATGACGGCTGCACTGATTACCCCCTTTCGTTGGCTACCCCGTGTGTTATTCTGAGAGCGACCATTGCCCCGATTGTTTGCTAAACTTGTAGATGGTTGTCGTGTCCCACCATGATGGCATGAAAAACTTTCTATGCGAACTGATTTAGAGATCACCTCTGACATGGAGGTCAGATTGGAGGCCTCGACATGTAGAGCGATTTTAGGTCGCATGTTCTACATGCAAGTCTGGACTGCTTCCTTCTCAGGCATAGGAGTAGGATGGCGAGATGCCGAGTTTCTCCATCTTGATATGAACAGATTCACGGGTTCATCAGGTTCTTGAGTCAGGGTGAGAAGTTTGTTAGTTTAAACCTCTCTCTTGACCTCATAGAAGCGTTGATAGAACAGTTTCTCCATCTCCTCCTATGTATGCAGCGAGTTTGGAGGAAGTCGGGCATACCATTGGAATGTCGGGCTATTGAAGGTCTCAATGAACTGTTGGAGAAGATGTCTCCCATCAGCTGTTGTTTCCTGACATGCCGCTTGGAAGTGGGCAATATGCTGGTTCAAGGAGGTGGTTTCATTGAATAAGGGAAATTTCCCTTTCTTATAGTCTGAGGAGAATGAGACCTGATCAACACAAGAGGGGTAAGGTCAATGATATGGCGTCGCACCCTATATTCTCGAAATTTGTCTGTTTTTTAGGCTATGGGGGACCATAGCATCAATATCAAAGTAAGAGACAGGAAGAGGGATAGAATTGTCATGTGGATAGACGGAGGGGGCTATCGTGGAGGTGCACCATCAGAGTGATGGGAATTGACTTCATGGTTAGCCGACTGGCATGACACTTCAATAAGATCGATCTTCTCCATCATCACGTGCACCATATTCTCAAACTTGTTCGTATGATCCTCTTACGAATCACCGGGCTTGCTTACGACCATTACGCTAACCATTTCTCTAGGGAGGTCAATGTTAGTGGCAGTTGAAGGCTTGCGAGCTTAACGGGTCATACATGGAAGGTCAGTCAGTGAGGGGTCATCATGCCCTGATTGAACTCTACTCCTGTACTCGGATTGTGTTTGGACCGATTCTCAACGGTCTTGGGACAGTGGCTGCCGAGTGGTCGGGTCTTCTTCTGTGACAACACAGGGCTCATGAAGCTCTTCTTCAGGCTTCATTGTCTGAAGGCGAACGAAGGGATTCAGGTGAAGAGGGTCATCAAAATTGGTTGTTTTGACTGCCTTGGTCACCTCCCTAGTAAAAATACAAAGACCTCCATTGCTTTTAGCCTTGAGGTTTTGATGGACCTCACACCAAAACTGTGATCTAAGTTGCAGATGGTCAACTCTTCTCGCACAGGAGAGAGCTATCTTTATCAGATGCGGCAACCGATGAGGGTCAGGAACTGGAGTCATCTTGGGCCGGGAGGATGCAGGACTTGATCTTCCATGTGGTCCATGCCTTGAGCTCTCTTAAGAGCTCCAGAGACATGACCTAAGTGATAGGGCTGGTTCAGGATGGTATTCTTGGGGAAAGCCTTCGAGTACCAAGGCTGAAGGTGCTTGCTCATTGAAGAAGGAGTAGACAGGAGCAGGGTTGACTCATTAGGAGGCATGAGTTGAGGGCAAGGGGACTCTTGAGATGGCGACGAGTGTGCGCCCTTCGAAGAAGGATCTCGGGGGACCTGGGGTCCACCGGGGCTCGTGCAGGTGATCTGGCTTTAAGGGGTCGAGAACTACGAGCAAGTGTCTCTAAGAGAATGGGTGTAGACTTGCCCCTTACAAGGTGTGCTTGTGTGTGCATAGTAGGAGGACGAAGAGGCCGTCTCCTGTGTACTCGGGCGTAATAACAGCGTTGCCTCGAGTAGTGAGATGCATATGAGTAGCGTGTGCAGGACCTGGCCTTGAAAGGTTCGATCTTTGACTCGGACTCGAGGTAACAGAAGGGTTTCCCAGAGGTGTGGCTCGAGTGGGTGATTCATGAGCCTTGTGGGATGTGTGAGGGATGAACACCGTGGGGTTTCCGCCTCGAAGTGTTGAGCCTCTAGGGATAGAGACCAATGGTGCAGAAATGTGGGGGGTAGCCTTTTTGCTACCCACATGAGTAATGACAACTTGCTTGTCTTTTGCCAAAAGGGATTGAGCAGCCTTCAGTGTAACTCAAGAACTTGAAAGGTAAGTGACTTGCCAGTGGCTGGGTGTATGTTATGTGGGGCAACATAGGTGCTACCGATGTAGGGCACCTTGGTGGAGTTTCCACCAGAGCGAAGAGATGGGGAGTGAGGGACCTTCAAGTCCCTCCTCACATCTGTCCAAGTTAAGACCTAGAAGCTAGACAAGGGGTCTTTGCTCAAGAGGATGGTCGGGATCGAAATCAAAGGACCTTGTTCCCATGGGACACTCTCAAATAAGGGGAAAAGAAAATCCCCGATCTGGATAAATGGGTTGCAGAACCCAGCAGCCATAAGTGAATATGAAAAGAGAATGGAAGTAGATAACAAAAGAAGAGACTAGCCAAACAAGAACAATCTAAAGAAGGGGAAGTAAGTCCCCAGGGGAGCACTTAAGCTGGTTAGGTGCCTCGATCTCACCCTCTAGATCTAGATGATCGGGCGACGCGTGTCTCGAGTTTTGCGGGAGACCCGGGACATTTTGAGATTGCTCTCGTGAGAACCTCATTTGAGAACGGGGGTAGGTGTTACCAACCGGTGAGAGAGGAATTTTAAAGGTGGGTTCGGGACTTACTCGGGCTGACTCGCGTGGGCGCCCTCTTAGAACACAAAGAAAGCCCCCAATAATAAAACTGGTTCGGAATCACCTCACTTGGCTCGTATTTTTCTTATTTATGTTTTTCTCCAATCACACACGTATATGGCAAAGGTTATGGACAGGTGCGTTAGACCTCACCCATTTCCTCTCTAATGAGTGTACACAAGCATGCGCATTCAAAAAGATGAAAGAAAGACGGGGGATAGAAGAATTGGATCAAGCGAGAGGATCAGAGCAGTGACTACAGTGGTTGATAATTGGCCCAACGTGGTAGCCAAACAGGCTCTGTAATTGAAGATCGGCTCAAGGAAATACCACCAGACGTTATTACCAATATCGACTAGCTAAGCAAAATGATCGGTCTGTAGCGACAGTAAAGTGGGCCAAGCGATCCTTGTGTAACAACATTACGGCTAGATGACAGGCCTGCCATGGGATGCTAACTTCAATCCCTGTTGATCGAACGTAAGAGTAGCAGAGGATTGGTTTGAAGAGAAAAGGGAATAGACAGAAGGAGAGAGAAGAAGGTAGAGAGGAGGGAGAAGAAAGGAGAGAAGATGCAGTCGGTGCTAGACATTACCAACTGTTTCAAGAGATGAGAGAGGGAGGAAGCTGTCAGTGCTAAGTCTCGCCAATTGACAGAAGAAGACAGAGAGAATCAGTCGGTGTGAGGTCTCACCTACTGATAACGAAAGAGAGAAAAAAACCAGTTGATGTTAGGTCTCACTGACTGACAAAGGAAGAGAGAGAAACCCTATCAGTGCTAGGTCTCACCAACTGATAGAGAAAGAGTGAGAAAACCAGTCGGTGCTAGATCTCACCGACTGAAAGAGGAAGAGAGAAAACTAGTCGGTGCTAGATCTTGTCAACTGACAAAGGAAGAGGGAGAAACCCAGTCGGCATCAAGTCTCACTGACTGACAGAGGAAGAGAGAAGAGACAAGTCTGCGCTAGATCTCTCCAATCGATGGAGGACGAGAGAAAACCAATTGGTGCTTGGTCTCGCCTACTGACATAGGAAGAGAGACAAAACCAATAGGCGATACTTCTCACCGGTTGCATCAGAAGGGTACAAATGGAGATAGAGAGGAGAGGAGAAGATGGAGAAAGGGATAGAGAAAAGAGAGAGAAGATAGAGAGAGAAATACAGAAAGAGAGAGAGAAGAGAGAGAAGAGAGAAAGAGAGAAAGAGAGAGAGAAGTCTATTTGATGAGAGGTCTCACCGACTGACAGAGGAAGAGAGAGAAATCCCAATCGACGCTAGGTATTGTCGACAGAAAGAGAGAGAGGAGACCAATCGGCACTAAGCCTCGTCGATTGCATCAGAAGGGGGCAAATGGAGATAGAAATGAGAGGAAAAGATGGAGAAAGAAACAGAGAAAAGAGAGAGAGAAATAGAGAGAAGAGAGAGAAAGAGAGAAAGCTAAAAAGAGAGAGAAGAGATAGAACGAGAAAGAAGAAAGATAAAGAGAGAAAGAAAGAGAGATTCTTCATCTGGGAGGTCGCTCGACAAGGGAGACTTTGAAGGAACTGGGTGAGCCGTGAGGAAGTCTGCTAGGGATTGACCTTTGACTGCCTTCTATGGTACATACGTTAGGTCGAACTCCATCAGCAATAATGCCCACTTGACCAAACATTCTGACAAGCATGACCGGGTCATAAGGAACTTGATCGGTTCTGCCTTGGAGATTAACTTGACCTAGTGACCGAGCAAGTAATGGCGGAGCTTCTGTACCGTAAAGATTAAGGCTAGGAACATCTTCTTGATGGGAGGGTAATTCTTCTCGACCCGTTGCATTTTGTAGCAGAGATAGTAGAGCGTTGTCTCTTTCCCTCAATCACTGTTCTGCATTAGGAGTGTCCCGAGTGACTCATCAAGTGCTGTCACGTACAGGATGAGAGGCCTTCCCAACACTGGTGTAGAGAGAACTGGAGGATTCAATAAGTATTGCTTGATGTCATCTAGTGCAGCTTGACACACCTCATCTCATATGAAGGGAGTGTCCTTCTTTAGGAAATGCGAAAAGGGCCTACATCACCCTGAAAGGTTCGAGATGAACATTCGAATGTAGGCGAGCTGTCCTTGGAGAGAACACAATTCATAGAGGGTTGCAGGCGATCACATGTCCTGAATTGGCTTGATTTTGACTGGCTCGATCTCCAGTCCTTGGTACCTCACGATGAACCCTAAGAACTTTCCTGAGTGTACATCAAAGGCTCATTTTAAGGGGTTCATCTTGAGCTGGTGACTCCACAGTCATTCGAATGCCTTTTTGAGGTCTTGTATTTGGGTGTCCTTTGTTTCAGATTTCATCACCAGGTCATCCACATAGCACTCGACCTCCTTGTCGATCATGTCCTTGAAGATGGTTGTCAGGGCCCATTGGTATGTGGCACCGGCATTCTTTAACCCGAAAAGCATCACAGTGTAGCAAAAGGCGCCTCTTGAGGTCAGGAATGTAGTGGCCTCCTCATCTTTTGGTGCCTTTCTGATTTCATTATAACCACAATACCCATCCATAAGGGAGAAGATTTGGCAAGAACCTGTGGAGTCGACTAGCATCTCAGTGAATGGGAGGGGGAAGTCATCCTTGAGGCAAGCAGTGTTCAAATCTTGAAAGTCAATATAGACCCTGATTTGGCCATTCTTCTTCTTGAGTAAGACAACATTTTCCAGTCATTTGGGTATTTGACTTCACGTGTAAATCCTGAGCTTGTTCAGCTCCGTATCAATCTGCATCTCGAGGTAAGGCTAAACCTTCTTGATTTCTGCTTCAAGGGTTTGTTGGTTGGATCAATACCAAGGTGATGGACAACAATCTGAGGGTCTAAACCGAGCATCTCATGATAGTGTCAGGCGAAGACGTCTCGATTTGTTTGAAGAAGGGAGATATTGCTTGCTTTCTCCTCTGGGGACATTTTTGTAGAGATAAAAGTCGGCCTTAGGTCAGCCTCATCCCCTAGGTTGATCTCTTTGAGCTCATCAGTTGTGGCCTGACCGCCTTCTTCCCACTCTTCTGGAGCTTCTTGAAGTTCCTTGTCAGGAGACTCACCAGGATTTTCATTGACCTAGAATGTAGAAGTCCATGATGCGGACATATCGGCTTCTAGGAGGGGCACAGTATGGGAGAGTACCGGTCTCTGGGTAGTCTAGGCGATAGAAGGGTCAGCTTCGAACGGAGAGTTGAAGACCTCGTAATTGGGATCACTTGGTGCTTGCCTCGAGCTAGGTGATGCTTCATGCATCTGGATCATGTGGAAGGCCTCGTGGGAGTAGGAACCTAAAGATGACTCGGTTTTTGCTCTAGTTGACAAGGCGTCAGCGGCTATTGAGAATTCAGCCACCTGGGCCAGCATCTCTTTGAGGAGCTCTTGCTGTAGCAGGGTGAGGCTGGTGCCTCCGAACTCTCTGTTTAGAGTGTCAAAGTTTGGGAAACGTCGAGCTGCACCTATGGAGAAAATAGAAGAGGAGGGAGGAGAAGAAGAGTTAGGACATTCTAGGCAGCTTTTTAAGTCGTCGCCAGAATTGGACGTGCCCAGGGGAAACATTAGGTCTTGCCTAGGTATGACCGTCGTGGGGTGCTTTAAGCGTCGTCACCCATATTGGGGGAATCTCGAGTTGTTGATGGCTCGGGGATGTCAGCCTGATTGGACGAAAGGACTAGGAGAGTTGCACCTAGGATAAAGTCTTGCAAGGTCGGCAATGGAGGAAGGGTTCTGAGGAATTCTACCTCGAATTGTGGTTGAGGAGGATGATTCCTTCGACAGTCTGACCTAGGTGCCTTCCGTCTCCTTTGGGATCCTTGAGGGGGTGTTTGGACCTTTCTATCAAGTTTTTGAGTAGGCCTAGCTTGATAGACTGCCTCAGGTTTTTAGGTTTGAGGCTACTCCGCCCATGGTAGACTTTCCAGGTCCGAGAGGTCAAAGGCTCGGAAGGGTTTAGTGTATACTCAGAAGGGGCTGGTAGTGTGGTTTCCTTTATAATGGGAGCGATGACTAGGAGGCATTCTAAGAGAATCGCACAAACGATGTGGCCTTGGACTTTCTCCACAACTATAGCTTCGAACCCAGAGCATTCATTAAGTTCATGGCCCCATACTTGGTGATATGGGCACCAAACTTTTCTCGTGCTGTGGGCTAGATGCCTCGACTGCCTGGCGGCCTTGGGAGTGATAAGGCCTTGTTGGAGCATTGCCTTGAAGAGGGCGGGCAGAGGGTCTAGCTCAGTGCTTCCTTGGGCTTACATCAATAGATCTTCTTGCTCATGCAGAAGAGGGACTCGAGGGTGTCATTTTGGGTGCCTTGATCTTCTTGGTACTGCTGCATCTTCTCTGCCAAGAGCTTGTGGAAGCCAGTGCATTCGTGTCATGGCCTCCATATGTGGTGATACTCGCACTAAAGGTTCTCAGTTTCTTGTGGCAGGAAATTGGGCAGCCTTACTGGCTTTGGAGTGACGAGCCCTTCTTCGAGCATTATGGAGAAAAATGCACGAAGGACAGCGGGTGCCCCATCATCCTCTTGGATCATGACTATCTGAGAAACTTTATCTGACCCTTGTTGATAATGCCTTCGATCGAGTCGTTGATATTATAGCAGTCGTAAGTGGGGTGGCATACCCTCCTATGATAGGTACAATACTTCTCATTTGCTCCTGCCCAGTCGACTCTGCAATATTAGCCTCCGGTAACTGTATCTTGTTCTGTTCTAGTAGTAGTCGAAGTAATGCAAGCATCCACTTTGTGTCGAAGGGGTAGACCTTATTCTGTTGTTGGACCTAGTAGTCGTTTCGGTTAGAATTTTTAGGAGGCGAGACATTGATGTAAGACTGTTTCTTGCCCCCTGTCGGAGACGCCTGTGCCTTGAGAAGGTCTAAGGTTTGAGGAACTGCGCCTTTGGTGTCAGCCACAGTGACGACCGCGCTGATTACTGCCTTTTGGCTGCCCCTACTGTTAGAGTGAGAGTTTGAGCTTACAGGTTGCTGACAAGGGTTGCCATAATCCATGAATAATTGATCAATACGAACTGCCTTGGAGATGAGCTTTAACAAGGAGGGTGAATTGGTTTCCTCGACATGTAGAGCGATCTCGGGAAGCACGTTTCGTATGCAGGTCTGGACCTCTTCCTTCTCGTTCATGGGAGTGGCAGGAAAGGTTACTAACTATGTTCAGCGGGTGATGAACTTGTCAACTGGCTCACCAGGTCTTACATCAGGGTAAGGAGTTTGATGGTCTCCATGTTCCTTTGGATTTCGTAGAAGCGTTGGTAGAAAAACTGCTCCATCTCTTGCCATGTGTGTACCGAGTTGGGAGGCAGTCGAGTATACCACTAGAAGGTTGGCCCTTCAAGGCTTTCAACAAACTGGCAGAGGAGGAGTCGTCCGTCAGTTGCCGTCTCTTGACAGGCCGCATGGAAGTGAGCAGTATGCTGGTGCAGAGACATAGTACCGTTAAACAAGGGGAGCTTCCCCTTTTGATATTTCAAAGGGAAGGGTACTTGGTCTATGTATGAATGGTATGGCTTTTGATTGAGCGGCATCTCTTGCATGCCTAGGACCTTTTTTCTTGAGGCTATGAGCCACAATAGCATCTATGTCGGTTTGGGAGACCCCGCGAGAGGTAAAACTATGTTGAGAGGCTGATAGAGGAGTTTGCCTGGGAAATGTGTCCTCACCAGTCAGGGAATCGGTCGAAGAAGGGGACCTGGAGGCCTCTAGACATTCCATCTTTCTTTCTAAGGATGGCTTACATCATTTCCTCTAACTTGTTCATTCGCTCCTCCTGAGCGTTGTCCGGGTCATTGATCACCATGACATCGACTATCTCTTCTGAAGGGTCACCGCCTAGTGGGACACTGGACTGCCAAGATCAGTGAGTGGTATGTGGAAGTCAGTCTAGAGGGGTTGGGCCTGCCCCAATTGGACTCGAGCCTTGTATGTCGATCTGGTGAGGACCGGTTCTTGACGGTCTTGAGACCATGGTTTTTGCGTAGTGGCAACCCATCAATACTCTTGGACTCGGTCAAGCTCTAGAGTTTGGAGAGGGGAAAAGGGGTGACGAGGTAGGAGGTCATCAAAGGTGGTGGCCTCGACTGCCTTGGAGGGTTCTTTGGGCAGTATATGAAGACCTCTCTCCTGCAAAACCCTGCGACGACTGTGGACTTCACTATAGAATCGAGCCTGAGACCTGGACTGCCCTACCTTCTTCAAACTTGCAACAGTAGGGAGTGAGGTCCAAGAACAGAAGGCAGCCTGGGTTTCTACCTTGGAGGTTGGAGGCCTCTGTCTGACATCAGGTCGTTGCCCTGAGTTCCTTTATGGGGCCTATGTGCACAGCTAACCTGAGGCTAGCACAAGATGGTACC
This sequence comes from Amborella trichopoda, assembly GCF_000471905.2. Next base: position 671,240 of record NW_006497091.1, read on the forward strand.
CTTAGGGAAGACCTTTGAGTACCAGGGATCGAGGTGTTTGCCTAGTGTTTGGAGAGTGATAGAGGAAGGAGTTGGTTCACGACTCCACTTGAGTTAAGGTTGGAAGGAACCTGCCAAGACGGTGCATGTGCACCTTTAGAGTTTGCCATCAGGGTGACTTGGGGGTCGACCCGAGCCCAGTCAATGGGTTCGACCTGAGGAGGTCAAGACCCATGAGATTGTGTCTGTGAGGTTTGAGGCAGAAGCCCATCTCTCACAAGGTGAAGCTGTGTGTGTTGGGAGGGCGGACAAAGTGGTCAACTCTCATGTGCTCGAGGTGGCATAGATTTAGCGCTGCCCCGGGCTGTGGAAAGCAAATGCATGACACATGTAAGGTTGGGCCCGAGAAGGCCTAGCCCTGAATGTGATCTCAAGGCAACGTGAGGGTTGCTCTGAGGTGCGGCTTAAGTGGATGGACCCTTCAGGTGTGGAGGTTCGAGGTGGTGAAGGGGCATAAGGGGTTGCCCTCCTCAGAGGTGACGACTACTCTCATACCTTTTACGGAAGTGATGGGAGCAGCCTTCCGGCGTGCCTCAGCAATATGACCAATAAGAGACTAACCGGTAGCATGGTGTGTGCTATGTGTGATGGAAGATGTGCCACCGATACAAGAGGCCTTAGTGGAGGGGGGAGGCGGGGACTTTTATGTCCCCTCACACCGATCCAGGAGAGAACCTGGGAGCTGAACCATGAGTCCTGACTCAGGAGCAGAGTAGGGAAGGAAGCTTGAGCAGTTTACTTCTTTACGACAGTCACGAGTGCACGGATGAATGGGTTGAACAATCCAGGTGCTATAGAAATTAATGCAAAATGTAAAAGAGGATACTGGTCAAACAAGAGCGAGCCGACTAAGGGGTAGTAAGTCCGCAGTGATGTCGCCAAGCTGGTTATGTACCTCGATCTTGCACTTTGGATCTGGATGATCTGGGGCATGTTTCTCCGATTTCTGAGGGACTCGAGATTTGAGATCGCTCTCTCGAAACCTTGCTCAAGAAAGAGGGTAGGTATACCAACTGATGAGAGAGGAACTAAAGGTGGGTTCGGGACTTACTCAGGCTGGCTCGTGTAGGGGCCCTCTTAGATCACGAAGAAAGCCCCCCAGCTGCTTTAGCTGCTTCAGAATTGCCTCCCTTGACCTACAATCCTCTTGTTGTCTGCACAACACTTCTATGGTTAATTTGCGAGACAAGTGGGTCAAAGAGACTCACCCATGTCTTAGGGCACTGTACGTTCACACGAGAGGGTGATGAAGTGTACGGTTTAAATAAAGATAGAAAAGGGAAGAAAACTTGACGAAGAGACGAGACTAGCATTATAGTCGGAAGTCATCGACTCGAAGTGGTAGCAAGATGGGCGTGGTTCTTAGAACCCGCACGGTGGCAATGCTACTCAAAACCGAGACCGATATGGCGGTGCTAGGTTAAGTTGACCCTCAATCAAGCGAGAAGAGACAAGAAAATGAGAAGAAGAAATGAGACGATAGAGAGATGAGGTCCCGACGGCGTTAGGCATTGCCGCTCACGATCGTGGAGTAGCAGTGTCGTGGCCCTTGGGTGGCGCTCGACACTAGTTCTCATGGTTTAAGAGAAATGAACTACGGAGGGTGCTAGGCATCTCCATTGGCAACATATGAAAATAACACGCCCCGGTGCAGGCGGCGATAGTTTCTGATAAAGCATGCGGTGATGGTCATTAGTGAAGTGCGCGACGGTAATCCTCACGAGGTGCATGGTGATAGGCATGGGACACATGAAGGACGGCGATAAACGCCGAACATGCGAAGGAAGCGCATGGACGACGGTAGATGTTGTCGAGGCCTATAGCGGGTAGCGATGGGTGTCGTCGTCTGCTATAGACGCACAACAGGGAAGGACCCCTATGAATGGTTATGGGTTTCGCCATCTGGGTTCTTCACTATGACATCCAAGCTACGTTTGTGTGGGAAGCACCGTCCATAGGCCACACTAGACAAAAGAGATAGAAGAAAAGAAGGAGAATGACACTAGCGTATGGTGCTACAATCGCCATGTGCAACCTGAGTAACCTCAAGTGAGGCATGCGCGGCACTGCCACTGCCGTGCGTGACTCCTGTGAGGAACTTAGATGGAGAAGGAGGGGGGGAGAGAGGAAAGAAGAGAGAGAGAGAAGAAGAAAAAGAAAAAAAGAGAGAGAAGATTTACCTCAAACCTAAGGGTACGGGTCAAATGTTTCTCTCACCTCACTCTCTCTCTCAAACATGACCCAATAATGAGAAGAAGGAGAAACTTGTATTAAGTAAAAATTCTCTCTTTTGTAAACGGTTTTATCCTCTAGTACGTACAATGCTGGTACGTATATATAGAATTTGACCCAAACATGGGTGGATGATCAAAAGTAACCTTAACTGCTGGAAATTAAGATAAAATTGAATTAAAAGAAATAGAAAATAGAGAGTAAAATGACTGATTTTCCCCTTCCTAACAATTTGTGGAATTCTAGAGCATTCACTGTGTTGCCCTAAAGTTTTCTTAATCTTGCATGGCTGATCTGGGATCGTTCTGATGCCCGGTCAATTGTAAGATCATTGTTTTCTTGTAGGGCTTGGGATGGAGACCAACTTTGAGCTATGGATCGTGTTTTTAGTGCACGATCATGTGACTTGAAATTTGAATGGATCCTAAACTTCGAATTGATTGTGTACTCGTTTCTTGTTTTTTTTCAGTGATTTCTTCGCTAAATTGCACTAAGCATGTCGTTATGATCGCGGGGAAACAAACGTAGCTTGATTCCGTGCCCGAACAGGACTAGCTGCGAACCCACCTGGAGAATTGGCTACCGAGGCACATTAGCACAACTTGGGCCACGTGCTTGGAGTTCACAAAGGTCAATAAGTATGTGCTGCCATATTTCGATAAGAGAGTGCGAGCGACTGAAGACCCTGAACTCTAGTGGCGAATTACCAGTAAGGGGTATTGGGATGTCGGCCTCCCTTGGAAAGAGAGAATCTCGCTGAAGCTAGGAGATGAGGTAGAGGAAGATGGCATGGACTCCACTGCTGAGGGTGGTATTTACCCTGGGCTTTCCTTGAGACTGTCACCCTTCAGCGACCTTGCCAAATTGTCCTGGACAGGTCTCTGCCCTGGTTTCTCATTATGGAGCAGAAGACAAAGAGCATTTTTTATAACCTCCCTGCAATTTTAAAATGGAAGGAAGGCCGCAAGGTCCTGGGCTATGAAGGGCACCCGTTCCAAGATTTGAATGAGTTGATAGGGAGAGGATCTCATAGCAAGCTTGCTGGTGGCTCTTCTCAAGGGGGTGCCTCTGAAACTGCTGCACCCTCTTAAGCAATGGGGAAGAAGAGGAAGCGCGCTGCCACGACCATCCCTTGTACACATGCTTGTCGGGCTTTGAAGCGTAAGCGGCCCGAGTGTCAAGTGGTCCAAGAACTGGTAGATGGCCCTTCGCCGGCTGCTTCATCAGAGTCATATGTGTCTATCCTCTTCTCTTGATGATTCAGCTTCTCCTTCACTTGAACCATCTTCTGGCCCTTTAGAGGATCAAGCCGGTGCTTCAGATCCTACTACCCCGATCAAAATTGCTTCAGACTAGGAAGTGACGTCCGTGGCAGAAGGGGAGGGCCCAGTCCCGATGGAGGTGAACGAAGCTGATGAGACAGCTAAGGCAGAGAAGGCCTTTGGAGCTCTGGAGGTGTCTATGTGTATCAAGGAAAGGGAAACCCCGGTAGAGCTTGTTTTCAAAGAAGAGGTTAGTGCCCCATGGACTTACGAAGGGCCACCCGAGCAACAGGAAGTTCTTTCAAGTGATGTAGCCGTGGAGGATACCACGACAGTACACCCCCAGGGGGATGTTGAGGACCCTCGGCTGCAGATATTTTGGGGGAATCCATGGCTGAAGTGGTTGTTGGGGAAAACAAGGGCAAAGAGGGTGTCGAACCTATCGAGGAGGAGATGGCGGTTAAAGAAGAGAGGGGAAAGGGAAAAGGGACTGACCTTGAAGGGACTTAAACCACTTCGGGGAATATTACGATCGTTCCAAAAAACAAGGGGCATGGAGAAGAGGCTCGCCTTGGAGGGCCCAAGCCTACTAATGGTGAGGCTGACAAGCCAGGTGAGGAGGTTGTGAGGGCTGAGTAGGTTGAAACTGGGGCCCCTTCCATATCTGCAAATGATGAGAGCTTAGGCTTCACAATCCCTCAGGAGGAGACGACGACTCTCGTGGCTATAATCCATTCGGGTTCTATCGCAAAGACTTATACTTTTCCCAATGCAGCGGCCTCAACAGCACTACCTAGGCCTAGCTTGAGTGGGCTGTCCAGCATAATGATTGTTATGTTTTATATGGGCATGCAGAGGCTATAGGGTTTGGCTCTTACTGAACTTAATTGTGCAATCCAGCAGTTGAGGTAGGTCATCCTTGCTAGGGGAGTACCTAAGATCGTCCCTTACTTTGATGGCATCGTAAATGAGCTAGAAGGGTGGAGAATAAAGGCCTTGCATGAAGAAGCAACTGCACAGCGGCTGGAGGGCTTACAGTTACCCCCTTTGGAATCCTTGCTTTTTTGCTACCGTGAACTGGTAGAAACCCAATTCTAGTAGAGGGTTGCTGCAGTCTCTCAGAGATCCGACCTTGCTGAAGAGGCCATCACCCACCACCGTAAGGTGATGGCTCCGAGGGCGAAGATATTAGAGCTGACACCGAAGCTTGACAACGTAGAGAAGGAGATCGTGGCTTGGGAAGACAAGAACAAGGAGATTCTTTATAACATTTGGCCCTCGAGTATTCCTTGGGAGAAGTGACCACCTTGATGGAGCATGAGGCATACCTGGTGGTAGGGTTGAAGGGCGAAATAGAGCGAGCGAAGGTATCTACTGCAACATACAGCGGGGAGATCAATGAGGCAATTAATCGATTTTGACAACGACTTCTGTCTCTTTTTCTTTTCATTTCTTCTCATTGTAAAGGAAAGAAGCTTGTAACACCCTCTTAATTTATGAATGGAACACTTCTCTTTCTATCTGCTGCATGACTTTTATTCTTCCTTCTCTTTTTTTTATTGCTTCTACCCTTTCACTGTACGAGATGAAAAAGGATATCCCACTCCTTTCTTCATCTTTTGACAGCTAGCCATGGCTTCAATGACCTCGAATGGGGGAGTAGTTTCTTCCTCACCCCTTAGTGTTTTATTGGACAGGGGCTCATAGTTCATGATTCTCATGATTAGGTGAGCCTGTTCGCTGTAAATACTTCAATCTGGGGGAACCTTGGCTTCGATTCGAGGTACATTTCTTTTGAGCTCGTCATAAGTCTTAGTCTCAAGGACAAACCCCTTCAAGTGTGTTGATGCTACGCTCATAACCTCCAACTGATTATTGAGGCTACGAACATAACTTCTCAGCTCTATCATGGGGTCTTGCTCTTGAGAGCCGGAGGGCTGACTCTTGTCCACCTGTACCTCTTTGGGAGCCTCTGAGAGGTGTAAGAGTTTCTCTTGGTGGCTGATTATCCTCTTATTCAAGGAGGATGGAATTTGGAGTACCCTCCTTGGTGGTTGGTGTGTCAATTCTACTTCTAAAAGAGCAATGGGGACATGCAAAACCTTTTTTTGGTACAAGTTATAGGTTACCCTCGGTGCTGGAAGGTCTACTCTAGGGCTTCCTCAGTCTCAGAAGTTGCTTTTAGCTCGTCATTTTATTTTGGCAAATTAGAAGTAGAGGGGGAAGCCTCGTCTTTGGGGGATGATAACATGACCTCGGAGAGGTGGCAAGGTATACTTGGGTAGATAGGAGTCAAAGGGATCATCTTGCCTTGCCTTTCCTCTACTTTGATCATTCACCCCAGCTCTTTATCATCATCATAAGACGAGGGTCTTGTCTGTCTCACAGGCTTCTAATCATCATCCTTTGACTTTTTTGGTGCTGGAAGGTTTGTGAAATAGTACTTAGTATCGACATATTGAGCCTCGACTACAGGGAACAATGTCTTATCAGCATAGACTATGTGTTTTCTCCCATCTCGATTGTACTGGAAGCATTGGTGGAGCATGGAAGGAACCACCCCCGGATCATGAAGCCAAGGGCGGTCGAGGAGGACATTGTAAGACTTAGCAGTGTTGATTACTTGAAATTGAGAGTAATTGTTGAGGTCAGCGATCTTGAGGCGAAGAAGATATGTTCCGGCCAGCTTTTCTAGTGATTTGTTGAACCCTTGCATAGTGATGTGGGTGGGAGTGAGGACGTCAGATCCTAATCCCAATCGAGTGAGGATCCTTCTTGAGATCAGGTTGACTGTCGATCCTTCATCCAACATGATCCGGATGATAGGGCAAGCATGTAATTCACCATTCACAAAGAGGGGGGTGTTGGAAGATATTTTTCATCATCATGGGGCCCCCGCTCAATAAAGCCTAGCAAACAATGAAAATCCTGATAGTCTCAGAATAGCCCCAAAACTAGCCAAGATCTTCATGAGGTCTCTCAAAAGTCCCCAGCCAAGTTTCGTCGTATTCTAGCATGTCTAAGGCAGTGCAAACTTAGAAATAGCTCTGGCAAAATCGGCCTCTAGCACCATGAAACAGACCCTATAATTAAAACTACATTTTTGGTGTCTCAATTTGCTACCATTGGATCTGACATGGCTAAAAACCCTTAGGGCTCAAATTTCAGCTTGAACGGACACTCCAGGAAGAAGTTATAAGCAAAAGAGTGAAACAGGACGAGCCGCACGCTGTTCCCATGCGGCTACCCTGCAGCTCCACACCATTGAAGGGACAGTCTCGACCAGTGAATTTTGACACGCATATCTCACTCGTCCAAGCTCGGGTAAAGCCCAATTTTTTTGAGAGTATTTGTCTCATCAAGACTAGCATTTCGTTATGTGGCATGCCCCATGATGACGCTCGAAATTCCATATTCCAGCCAAAATTCCAAAGTTGCAAAATCTTCAATTGGGCACGGAATCGAGCTGCTTTTGTTGCTTTGCGATCGTTACAGCACGCTCAGTGTAATCCAGTGAAAAAGTCACAGAAAAACATCAAGGAACGAGCACACTATCAATCTGAAGTTTTAAGATTCAACTAAAATTCATGTCACATGATCGTGCCCTAAAAACATGATCCACGGCTGAAAGTTGGTAACAAATAAATCACCACATTGAGCCCTTAAAAAAAATAATCATCTCTCGATCAACAGGGCATCAGAACCGGATCATCCATGAAAAATCGTGCACGTTCTAGGGCAACATAAGGACTGTTATGGAATTCTACAAATTATTAGGAAGGGGTAAAGCTATCATTTTGTACCCTATTTTCTAATTTCTTTTAATTCAATTTAATCTTAATTTTCAGTAAATACGATTACTTTTGATCATCCACCCATGTTTGGGGCAAATTCTATATATACCATGTACCATCATTTTACGCAGGAGCAAATAGACACACACGCAGAATATGCAAAGAGAGAGTTTTTACTTAAGAAAGTTTCTCTTTCTTCTCATTGTTGGGTCAAATTTGAGAGAGAGTAAGGTGAGAGACACTGGACCGGTACCTCTAGGCCCGAGGAAAATTTTCTCTCTTCTTTTTTCTTTTCTTCTTCTCCCTCTCTTCTTCTCTTTCTTCTTCCTCTTTATCCATCTGAGATCCCCTCAAAGGTCATGCACGATAGTGGCAGTGTCGTGCATGCGTCTCTTATGGTCTCACAGATCACGCATGACGATGGCAACGCCACGGTAGAGCCTCCTTCTCCTTCTGGTTGCTCATCGCCATCCGCAGACACATCCTCGATGCCTTAGTGAGAAGGGCAGACGAAGAAGCTCATTGGTGCCCGCTGGGGTCTTCCCCTGTTACGTGCCTATGGCAGAAGGCGATGCCTATCGCCGCCCGCGAGAGGTCTCGGTAATACCTATCACCATCTGCGAGCCCCCTTCACGTGCACGGTGTCAATCGCCATCCGCAAGCTCCTTTGCGTGCACATTACCGATTGCCTTCTGTGAGTACCCTTCTCATGCACCGTGCCAATCGCCGTTCACGAGCCTCCTCAGTGCATTCGATGCTCATCACCGTTCCTCTTGTGTTCTGTGCCTATTGTCGTGCGCCTCATGGGAACTATCACCGCGTGCTTCGTAAATGGCTATTGTCGCCAGCCTTCCCCTAGGGGCTTTCGCCCAGCCCTTCTTCAAGGATCTAACGTTGTGCACCTCAACAAGTACCTAATCCCATGTGCGCATCATCTAACCTTAATGACGCGTGCGTCGTCCAACATTTACTGCCACGCGTATAACATGGCACTCCCATCAGGACCATCGTCTTGCATCCTTTGTGAGTTCGTTCCCTACACCATAGTCTCACTCCTTTGAAAGTCCAGCCTTTGGTGATGGCTCTATTCCCTATGGAGTCGCATTCCCTCACCATAGTTGCGGTCTGTGTTGCATGAACTTAAATTTCACAGCCTTAAAATGCATAGCCTTGGTCCAAACTATATGACCCTAAACTGTAGCGAAGGTCTAATTGCATGACCTTAAGCTGCTTAGTCCTTGTTGCACGACTCAAAACTGTACGACCATGGTTCAACTGTGTGACCTTAAACCATAGTGCACGTCCTAACTGCATGACGTTAAAAGGCTTAGCACCATGGGCAAAACTACATGACCTTAAACTAATAACGAACGTTTAGTTGCACAACCTTAAACTGCATGGTCCTAGCTGCTGGATTTTAAACTACATAGCTGCGGTCCAAGCCACAAGACCTTAAAACTATAACGCATGGCGTGACAAATAGTTCAAACACATAACGTTAACTATGAAATGGACCACTTCTTCACCAGGTATATTTCATCAACATCCCCTGTGGAGTTAGATGTATGCTCAGTGAGGTTACACCTGTGATCCAGTCGTCATCCCCAGTGGAATTACATGCATACCATTCCTCATTATCCTCGTAGAGTCACACTTGCCCTCTTAATCCCAAGAGTAGTTCACTCCCGCTTGCCACCATCCTCATCTAAAGCTCTCTGCTTGTGTATAACCTTAATTATCTTTATCCCTAAGGAGTCAGGTTGCTATCCACAACCTATACAACTTCACCTACATGGCGACCCAGACGTTGTTCCATGCAGCATGACCTTAAAACTACACAACTCTGATCCACTTTGCATGACCTTAAATTGCACAGCTCTGATCCACACTACATGACCTTAAACTGTACAAATTTGGTCCATGCTGCATGAATTTAAACTGCACAGCTCTAGTCCTAACTGCATGACTTTAAACTGCACTGACATGGTTAAAACTATATGACCTCAAACTATAGCGGAGGTCTACTTGCACGACCTTAAACTACATGGTCCTAGTTGCATGACTTTAAACTGCATAACCACAGTCCAAGCTATATGACCTTTAAGCATAGTGCACATCTGACCGCATGACGTTCAACTGCTTCGCATAGGTCCAAGAGGCATGACCTTAAAAATGCCCCCACATACGCGCACACCCCTTTTACGTGCATCTTCATGTATGTCTTCCCTAACTGTGTGCGCACACCTCCTCCAATGCGTCCCCAGTGAGTCCACACACGTGCACACCCTTACGTGCATCCCCACGCATACTTTCCCTAACTGACTCGATCTTGTGCATGCAACATCTACATTACCGTTATTTATCTTCACCATTACCCAGTTAATCATACCCATGCTCACAAAATGGCGAACCATTCCACAATCCGTATTCGTCGTCAGCTAGTGGATCACCACTTTTCACCCATCGTTCATACATTCCCAAAGTGAGGCGTAACCATCCCCACACTCACTCCATGGCCTCCACAGACTATTCATCACCATTACTATCTAGCAAGGGTCTTCCCCTATTGCGCCTCTATCACAGACGGCGATGCCTATCTCCGCCCGCGAGAGGTCTCGGCAATACTTATCATCATCCACGAGCTCCCTTTGCGTGCATGATGCCTATAGCCATCCGCGAGCTCTCTTCATATGCGCGGTGCCTATCGCAGTCCGCCAGCTCCCTTTGCATACGCAGTGCCAATAGCCATCCGCGAGCCTCCTCAGTGCATTCACTGCTCATCGTTGTTCCACCTGGGTCCCATGCCTACTGCTGATCATGGGAATTATTGTCGTGCTCTTCATTAATGGCTATTGTCTGCGCTTCACGAGAGGCTATCGCCGCCCCCGCAGAGGAATGCTCCCTTCCTGTGTTGCCAATGGCAATGCCTAGCACCATCTGTAGTGCTCTGCTTCCGCTCATGTTGAGAGCAGTAGTGTCTAGCACCGTCCAACGACCATGAAACTGCTACTTCATAGTCGTGGGTGGTGACGCCTACTGCCTTCGGGGCCTTATCTCTCTGCAATCTCATACTTTCTCTTCATTCTCTCCTCTTCTCACTTGATTGAGGGTTGACCTAGCCTAGCACCACCATATCGGACTCAGTTTCTAGAAGTCTTGCCGCCTTGCTGGTCCTGAGTACCATGTCTGTCTTGCTACCACTCTGAGTCGGTCACTGTCCGGCTATCAAGCTAGTCTCATCCCTTCATCATGTTTTCTTCTCTCTTCGACCATTGCTTGAACCTTCTACTTTATCATCCTAACTTCTCACATTCTTAGCCATACAAAAGTGCATTGCCCTAAGACAAGGGTGGCCCCTTCGGCCCACTGGTCTTGCAAATTAACCATAGTAGTGATGTGCAGAAAAACAAGGAGATTACAGATCCAGGGAGGCTACTCCAAACCAGCTAAAGCAGCTGGGGAGCTTTCTTTGCGATCTAAGAGGGCGTCTATGCCGGCTAACCCGAATAAGTCTCCGAACCTGCCTTAAATTCCTCTCTCATCAGTTGCTATACCTACCCTTTCTCTTGAGCAAGGTTCCGAGAGAGCGATCTCAAATCCTGGGCTCACAAGAAATCCGAGATATGTGCGATCGGATCACCTAGATATGAAGGGCGAGATTGAGGCACCAACCAGCTTGGCGACTCCACTGGAGACTTACTACCCCTAAGTCGCTTCGCTCTTGTTTGATCAGTATCCTCTTTTACTTTCTGTATTAATTTTTATGGCATCTGGGTTGTTCAACCCGTTCATCTTGCTCGGGGATTTCCTTATTCTTGCACTCGTGACTGTCTTAGGGAAGTGAGCTGCTCAAGCTTCCTTCCCCATACTCCTTCTGAGTCAGGATTCACAGTCTGGCTCCCAAGTTCTCTCCTGGATCGATACGAGACGGGACTTAAAGGTCACTGCCTCCCCTATTTCTCGCTCTGATGGACTCTCCACCATGACACCTTGCATGGGTGGCACATCTGCCACCGCACACATTACACACCCTACTATCGGTAAGTCCCTTACAGGTTATAATGCTGAGGTACATCGAAAGGTTGCCCCGACCCCTTTTGCGAGAGGTAAGTAAGTTGTCATCGCCCTTGAGGTTTGCCGTAAGGCGACCCCTCATACTCTTTCACCACTCCAAACTGCCATACCTGGAGGTTCAGTACACCAAGGCGGAGATCCGGTCGCCTCGACCCCTCTCATGCACCCAAGAGCTCATGGTCCATCCACTCGAGCCACAACTCGAGGAAACCTTCTTGCCGCCTTGAGCTCACATTCAGGCCTAGGCCTTCTCGGGCCGAACCCTGCATGCACCACGCATTTGCCTTCCATAGCTCAAGGTAGCACTAGCTCCATGCCAGCTTGGGCACAGGAGGGTCGACCACTCCATCCTCCCTCCCAGAAAACACAGTTCTACTCTATGAGTGATGAGCTTCTGCCTCTTCCCTCATACACACAAGCTCATAATTCGAGCTCGCAATGTCGAACTAATTGACCGAGCATGGGTTGACAAGTCATCAGGATACTAACCCTAAATGTGCACATGTACCACCCTTGCAGGTTTCTCCTCGATCCCAAATCAGGTGGTGTCATGAACTAGATCCTTCCTATGTCGCTCTTCCGATCTCAGGCAACCACCTTGAACCTTGGTACTCAAAGATCTTCCCTAAGAGTACCATCTTTAGTCAGCCTCAAGTCAGCCATGCACTCGGGCGTCACAAAGGGAGTCAAGGCAGTGGCCTGATGTCAGACAGAGGCCTCTAGCCTCCAAGGCAGAAACCCAGCTTGCCTGCTGTCCTCGAACCCCACTCCCTGCTCCAACTCAAAGAAGGCGGAACAGTCCAGGTCTCAGGCTTGGTTTTAGAATGAAATCCACAACCGTCTCAAGATTAAGAAGAAGAGAGGTCTTCAAATCCTAACGAATGAAACCTCCAAGGCAGTTGAGGTCACCACCCCTAATGACCTCCTGCCTCGTAATCCCTTTTTCCCTCTACAAAATCCAGAACCTGAGACGGGTCCAAGAGTATTGTTGGGTGGTTATTGCCAAAAACCCATGGCCTTAAGACCGTCAAGAACTAGTCCTCAAAATAATGACATACAAGGCTCGAGTCAAATCAGGGCAAGCTGAGCCCCTGTTGACTGACTCGCCACGCTCGACTCGTCCACCTCGGCTGTCCATTGCTCCATCTGGCTCTGACTTTCCAGAAGAAAAGGTTAGTGTCATGGTGATCAATGAGCCGGATGATGCCCAAGAAGAAAGGATGAGCAGATTCAATGTAATGGTGCAATCCATCCTCAAGAATAGTGAACGCTTAGAAGCGTCTAGGTCCCCTTCTTCTCACCATGAGATCGATTCTCGGACCGATGAGGACACAGTTCCCAGGCATTCACCTTCACCGGCTTCCCAAGACAGCTCTACCTACCGCGGAGTCTCCCAAACAGATATAGATTCCATGGTGGCTCATAGCCTCAAGAACAAGGTCCTAAGCATGCAAGAGGCCCCGCTCTACCAGAAGCCATACCCTTCATACATTGACCAGGTGTCGTTTCCCCCAAACTACCAAAAGGGCGAGCTCCCCCTGTTCAATGGTACTACTTCTCCTCACCAACATATTGCCCACTTCCAAGTGACTTGTAGGGAGATGGCAACTGATGGATGACTTCTCCTCCATCAGTTCCTCGAGGTTCTCGAAGGGTCAGCCTTCCAGTGGTATGCTCGGCTGCTCCCAAACTCCGACCACAAGTGGTAAGAAATGAAGCAGTTGTTTTACCAGCGCTTCTACGAAGTCCAAAGGAATGTGGAAACGATCGAGCTCCTCACTCTAATTCAAGACCCTGGTGAGCCGGTTGACAAGTTCATCACCTGATGGAGAAAGATGGCAACCTTCCATGCCACTCCCATGACTGAGAAGGAAGTGGTCCAGACCTGCATATGGAACATGCTTCTCTAGATCGCCGTTCATATCAAGGCATCCAATCCACCCTCCATGTCAGAGTTCATATCTAAGGCAGTTCGTATCGTGGGATTGTTCAAGCACCATGGCAGCCCTCGTCAGCAACCCTCTGGCTCAAATTCTCACTCCAACAGTTGGGGCACCAAAAAGCAGTGATCAGTGCGGCCGTCACCATGACAGGCACTAAGAGTGTGACTCCTTAGACCTTGGACCTTTCCAAGGCACAAACCCTCCTGGCCGAGGGCAAGCAATAGTCTTACAATGGGGTCCTGCCCCCTAAAAGTAGTAAGAAAAATGACTTCTTGATCCAACACCAGAATAAGGTTTACCCCTTCAACAAGGAGTGGACTCCTGCACTGCTTCGATTGCTGCTAGGACAGAACATGATCCAGTTGCTGAAAATCACCACCGTAGAATCGGCAGAGCAAGAGATAAGTGAGAGGTACTGCACTTATCACAAAAGAGTAGGCCACCCTACTCATGACTGTTATAAGCTCAACGACACAATCGAAGCCTTTATTAACAAGAGTCAGATAAAGCTCAAACAGTTAAAGAAGGCGTTTGGGGCAACTGAGGCTTCTCATATAGTGATAATCCAAGAGGGTGATGAGGCACTTGCTATCATCTGTGCACTATTTTCTATAATGTTTGAGGAGGGACACATCACACCGAAGCCGACAAGGAAACCCAAGTTCCTACCTCCAGGAACTGAGAACCTCTAGCGCGCCTATCACCTCGTACGAGGCCATGACATGAGCGAATGTACACCTTCCATGAGATCTTGGCAAAGAAGATGCAGCAGTGCTAAGAAGTTCAAGGCAACCCAAAAGGACACCCTCAAGTCCCTCTTCTACCTATGTAAGAAAACCTCCCGACTCAAGCCCAGGAAAACACTAAACAAGGCCGTTTGCAGGCCCTCTTCGAAGTAATGCTTCAATGGGGCCTGGTCACTCCCAAACCCGTCAGGCAGCTAAGGCATCTTGCTCAGGGAACAGAGAAACTCTGGTGCCCGTATCACTAAGTATGGGGCCACGAACTCAAAGAGTACTCTGGGTTCGAAGCTATAGTCTCAGAGAAAATCTAGCAAGGCCACATCATTTGTGCAGTTCTCCCAGAACCCGTCCAGCCATTCGCTTTCATTCAAGAGGAAGCCACACTACAAGCCCATCATGAGCATACACTAGACCCTTCAGAACCCTTGACCTCTCACCCCTGCGAAGTCTACCATGAGCGAAGTAGACTCAAATCCCTGAAGCATGAGGCAGTCCACCAAGCTAGAACTACCCACCAGTCTAAAAGGGCAATCCAAACACCCCCTCAGGTGCAGCTCGATAGTGTCCAGACGTCGACACTTTAAACAGAGAGCTTGGAGGCACCAGCCTCAGTAGGTCGTAGAAAAATCACCTCGAAAAGATGCTGGCCCAGGCAGCTAGATTCTCGACGGTCAGTGGTGCTCTGGCCGCCCGAGCTAAGAGTGAGCCGTCCTTAAGCTCCTCTTCTAAAGAAACCTCCCACATGGTGTAGATATTGGAAGTACCATCCAGCATAGGGCAAATGAGTCTATGATCGAGGAAGAAGCTAGAGCCCACAGCTCAAAATTTTAAGGTCCTCAAATTTCCTGATGCTTCACTTTTCCTTGAGCCTAAACCTCAAACCTCTACATAACTAATACAAATCCCTATTACTTCTCCATCAACCCAAATTAAACCGGTTGAGCAACCAAGTCAGTGGTGCCACAAACCAAAACTCAACCGAAGCCTGTTCCTAAACCTACCCTACTCCTCATACCAGTGACTAGATCAAGAACACAGAAGACTAATGAGGACAAAGTGAAATACGATGTAATTGGGCACTTGAGAAAGTGTCCAGTCCTTCTAAGCATCTATGATGTCGTTCTGCTGTAGAGAGAGTATCATATGGCCTTGGTTCAAGCTCTTTTGAACCCAGAGGTGTATGAGACCAAAGTAGAGCATATAGAGGTTGACTTAGCCATTCTGAGTGGGTGCTTGACAATCTCCTTTTTCGAAGATGACCAGCAGTTGGGAGGCAAATTTCACAACCGCCCCCTCTTTGTAAATGGTGAACTGGATCATGTTGGATGGAGGGTCAGCAGTCAACCTGATCCTAAGAAGGATCCTGACCCTATCGGGATTAGGATCTGACTACCTCACTCCTACCCACATCACCGTGTAAGGTTTCAACCAATCCGGAGAGAAGCCAGCTAGCACGGTATGCCTTCATCTCAAGATCGTGACCACAACAATTACACTCAATTCCACATAATTGACATTGATACCTCCTACAATGTCATGCTTGTTCAGCCATGACTTCACGATTAGAGGGTGGTTCCTTCCATGCTCAACCAATGTTTCAAGTACAACAAGATGGAGGACATCATACGGTCTATGCAGATAAAAGACCATTCCCTGTAGCCGAAACTGATTATGCTGATGCCAAGTACTATTTCTCAGATCTTCCAGCACTAGAAAAGTCAAAGGATGACGATTGGAAGTTTGTGAGAGAAACAAGAGGCCTCATGACGATGTTGAAGATCTGGGGCGAATGATCATGGACAAGTTCAAAGAAGAGGAAAGACAGAGAAGGACCCTCCCATTAACTCCGATCCACCCGAGTATACCTTGCCACCTCTCCGAGGTCATGGTATCCTCTCCAGAAGACGAAGCTTCCCCCTCTACTTCTAATTGAACAAAATAAAACATCGAGTTAGGGGCAACGGTCGAGCCTGAGGAAGCCTTGTAGGTAGACCTTCTAGCACTGACGATCACCTACACACCAAACCAGCAAAACGTCTTGCATGTCCCCATTGATCTTTTAGAAGCATAATTGACACACCAACCACCAAGGAAGGTGCTCCAAATTCCATCCTCCTTGAACAAAGGGATCACCAGCAGTCAAAAGAAGGTCTTACACTTCTCGGGGGTTATCGAAGAAGTACAAGCGGACAAGAGTAAGCCTTCTTGCTCTCAAGAAACAAGACCCCATGACAGAGCTGAGAAGTGAGGTTCGAAGCCACCATTATGCTCGTTGCTCTAAAGCACTTAAAGGAGTTTGCCTTGAGACTAAGGCATATGACGAGCTCAAAAGTAATGCACCTCGAATTGAGCATAAGGCTCCCCCAGACCAAGTATTTAGAGCAAACATACTCACCAAATCATGAGAACCATGAATTATGAGCCTCTGTCCAATCAAACACTCAAGGGTGAGGAAGCAACTGCTCCCCCATTCGAGGTCATTGAAGCCACAACAAACTACCATAAGATGAAGCACGGAGTGGGCTATCCTTATTCGTCTCAAGCTATGAAAGGGGAAAAGCAATGAAATAGAAAAAGAAAAGAACTGTTTCATTCATCAAAAATGTCATTCCTTTACAATAAAGAGAAAAATAAAAATAAGATGTCGTTAAAAATGGTCAATGATCTCACTGACCCTTCCCTTGCACTCATCAGTCGAGGCTCTCGCTCGCTGGATGCCCACCCTCAATTCAGCCACCATCCCAGCCTCGTGCGCCACTAGAGCTAACTGCTCTCCCAAGCATACCTTCTGGCCCAGTTCCTTATGTTTGACCTCTCAAGCGGTCGTCTCCTCCTCTAACCTGACAAGCTCCTATGCCCATTTAGCAATCTTCGCCTTCAGGGTCTGCACCTTGTTATTGCGCGTTACGACCTTCTCGGTAATAGTGAACTTCTGAGAGGCAGTAGCTTCCATCTTCCTTACCTAGACCTGTGCTAGCTCCTAGTTTTATGCTAGGGAAGCCTCCAATGACTCTAACTGCAGGCCCTCTAGACATGTTGCAGTCCTTTCTGCTTGTAGAGCCTTCACCCACCGTCCCTCCAGCTTGTTAGTGATACTGTCAAAGTAAGGGAGTGCTTCAGGCACAGTTCCTAGGGAAATCCCCCTCAACTACAAGAACGTTGTTCCAAGCTCTTCGAGAGGCAGCTCCTTCAGCTTTTGAAAGCCCGTTCACAGCATCTCATAGAAAACACCCAGTATCCCACTGAATGTGGGCCTGGGCAGCATGGTGGGAGCAACCACAACAAAAGGATCCCCAGCTGCTACCAAGGCTTCTGGCTCCTTAGGTTCGGGGGGCAACCTCAGATTGCCTTGGTACCTCGACAGTAGCCCCTTCACTCAAAGCCCCTTCTATGTCCACTTCAGGCTTGGTCCTCTCAAGGTCAAATGACATAGCTTCACCCTCTACATGCTCGATAGCCTCAATCAGGGAAAGGATGACCTTCTCACCTAGAGCTACTACCTCAGGCTCAAGCTATGGCAGCCTCCTCTCCCAGGGCAGCGATCTCTCCTTGTGTCCTCTCTTCTCCAACCGTCATCTCCACCTGGGCAGGTTCGACTCCTTCCCCTTCTCCTTCTTGACCCGTGTCTTCCATGACAACCCAATCAGCCTCCTTCAGTCTCTTTAAGCTTATTCCCTGAGGGTGTTCTGCCTCTGCATCCCTCGCAACTACATCACTTGAGGTGGCAACTTCTTGCCGCTCGGGTGGTTCCTCTTCAGTCTCTAGGATTCCATCCTCTTTTATAACTACAACCTCTACTAGGGTTTCCCTTCCTCGGTAGGCACACCAACCTCTAGATTCCTCGAGGCACTCTACGCATCTGCTACCTCATCAAGGCCAGCCTCCTCAGCCCCGTTCACCTCCATTGGAACTGAGCCTTCCCCTTTAGCCACGGATGTTGCTTCTCGATCCGAACCAATTTCAATCGAGCAGGAGAAGGTTTAGGGGAAGGAGAAAGAAAAGCCTCAAGAGTAGAGGGCAATGAAGAAATAAAAGGAGACACACAGCCATCCGAAGAAGCGAAGGGTGAGGAGCCATCTTCTGGCTCATGAGCCACTGGAACCTTACGCCCTTTCCACCCTGAAGCCTTGGTCGTCTTCTTGGTCGAAGCACGATGAGTTGCTGAGGCAGCCCGCTTCCTCTTCTTTCCTTTTGCCTGATGGGGATAGTGTCCTTCGAGGTGCCGGACTTGGTTGAACTTGTGGCTAACTTGTTATGAGAGCTGCTCCCTATCAGCTTATTCAAATCCTAGACCGGATGCCCTTCATGCCCCAAGACTTTGCGACCTTCCTTCCATTTAAAGATGTTAGAGAGGTTGTCAAAATCGCTCTCTGTCTCTTTCTCCATGTTAAGGAATAGTGAAAAGTACTTGTCCACGACAGTTTGGCGAGGCTCCCGATCATGCACCAATTGTTAGGGAAGCCCAGAGTAAAGATTTTGCCTAGGGAAGTGGTCATAACCATTTTTCGCTGCCTTGTATCTTCGCTCTAATGGCCACCCTCTCCCTTCTAAGGGTGTTCCATTTCCCAATACCACTTGTTCGTGAGTCTCCACCAGCGTTCGTGGGCTTTGATTGTCCATACCATCCTGTCAAAATGGGGCAACACATACTTATTGACCCTGGTGGCCTCCAAGCATGTGGCCCAAGCAGTGCGAATGTGCCTTGGGAGCCAAATCTCCTGGAGGGTCCCCAATTGGTCCTTCATCCAATGAACTGCCTGCTATGCCGTTTCTCGAAGAATACTAAGAACGGACAGGCTTGATCTAGCTCATGCTGTCGAGCAAACCGATGAGGAAAGTAGCCCTCATGCTTCATGCTATGGATAGTGCGATAGGCCAAAACTCCACCTCTCACACTCAGCATAAACATCAGCTCTTTTGGGCTGGTGTAGTCACCGTGTAAGTGATGGCCCAGCTCGTCAACAAACACATGCTTTGTGAGGCCTCAAACCGAGAGTGCCACCCGAGTCATGTGGAGGTGGTCATTGTAGAACAAGTTGTGCGGATGGCCTAGGGGATGGAAAATTGCCCTTTGATCGGCAATCTTCAGCAAAAATGAGCACATGGAGTCCTCCAACTCTCGGATTCTGAGATATGTATCCGGAAAATATGGCCCAAGCAAGCCATACACATAATGGACGAGGAAAGGAGTCCTGAATCCCCTGGGAAGGCCTCACCTTCTAATATCCCATCCTGCCCTTCATTCCCTTGATACTGTCTTCCCCTAGAAACGGCCCCTAGGACATGATAAATACTACATAGAACGGGTTGTGCGAGTTCATACTCCTTCCATCGCGCCATGTCACAAGCCACATAGAAAGTGTCGGGAAGAATGATGTCTGCCCCTCATAGAGAGGAAATTTACATAAGAAGAGTACCAAGTTAGCCACTAAGAATATATGCTCATTCTCCTTCAACAACTTGAAAACCGGTGGGGTTTCCTTTCCCTCTTTTCTCAACGACGGACCAACTCATCTGTATAGTCACCGCAAAAGGACATTATCTACATGGTGAAGGTAACTCGCCCCTTTTTTGGCTCATCAAAGGGTTGTTAATAAATCTCAAACAATTCCTGAAGCCCAGCCGATGGGGCTTCTTCGCCTACCTTTTCCCCTCAAAAAATGACTCAGTTCGGGGGAATAAACTCATCATATATAGCACAAAGGAGTGGAAACCCACCAACGAAGTGCAGGTCCATCAGCGATATCCCCGCCTCCCCATGACCAACCAGCCATGTGTTGCTAACAAGGCTCCAAGTTTCCAGCAACACTTTGGCCGTGTTTGAGAAATGGTCATAGTAGCCCACCGAGCACTGGATGGCGGCCAGCAAGGAAGCCCGTCTCAAAGTATTTCGGAAATGCCTTAATACTTTCATGGTCCATGAAGAGTACCCCTTCAAGTACTGGTGTTCCCCTTGTAGCCGCAGGCCAGCAGAAGACCATTTCTATCATCTGTTTGCCTAGAGTCGGTAAGTTTACGTTGGAGGCTATGTTTTAGTGTAGGCAATGCAAGAGGCCTACCCCTTCCTCCATACTGATGTTGCCATCGTTATCTTCCCTTGTCACCAACTGGACGGGGTCGCTCACAAAGGTGGCACTCAAGGGCCACCTCGTTTCACATAAACTTTCTGTGAGCCAGGTGGGCTCGCCTCTCACCAAGCTTTCGTAGGTGAAGACATCAGTGCCGAGCTCCCTGCTCACAGGAGGTTCTTCACATATGGAATAACATTTGAAGACTGGGCCATCAGATCAAAGGTTTCACTGCCAAAAGACACTAAGCGGCCAAGAAGAACTGCACTCATGAAGGTGTATTACCAACTGGCCACTCGAGGTTTAATATCGATGTCTCGTAGCCAAGGGTGAGACTATGGTCGTCTGCCTGCTAAGATGGTATCGTCATGCATAAAAGGCAGGGCTATTGCTATCTCGTAACCAAGGTCAGGACTTTCGTCGTCTGCCCACTGGGATGATATCGCCTTGCACAAAAGGCAGGGTTATTGCCGTCTCGCAACGAGAAGAGGGTATCACCATCCTAGACCACGGGACTATCAGAAATGCCCACGATCCAGCAGTTCTCATGCATCAAACATGCGATTACCATGTCCCTTGAAATCTAGGGTGCCGCCTGACAATCACAACGTGGCCTGTTACAGGGTGTGCGAAGGGTGACTGGTCCCCATCCCACGACCCTTTGTCTCTTCAACCGTTACGGCCACGCGATCCCTCTCATTCCCGCCTGTGTATCCCATCTTCGTCGGGAGTCCACTCCTGCTCATTAAGAAACCTTTATATTACTAACTGAAGTTAATGAAAAACCACCAAAATCCCGAGAAAGCTTCCTGGTGAATTTGTGCGTTTCCCCTCTCCGTGCTTTTTCCCTTTGCCAGTTTGCCACAAACTCACCGCAATTCCATAGAGTTCCCGGTGAGTCCACTACTACTGCTCCTTCTTCTCCTACACTAACAAGAGGATCGCCAAACTCCTTTGCCTTCTATACAACCCCTTTCAGCGATGGGACTGTTGAAGAAGCATTCGAACTCCGGTAGAGCACCTCTGTGAAACTTGCTAAGGCCTCGAGAAACCATGTTCCTTGCTCAGAAAGCCTCGTCACTCTCTGAAAAATGTTGGCAAGCACCTCGCGAAGTTCTGTGACCTGCTGAAGTTTGCCGAAAAAGCTCTTGAAAGCCTGTCTACTGCAAGATTTGATCGATAAACTCTCGTCGAAAGTCTCTTGCTGAAGGGATCAGGCTTTCTCTCCCTCTCTTGCTCTAAAACTGTTTTACCCTTCGGTAAATTAGTAAAATGGGGTTTTCCCCCTTTTATACTCTACAGCGTCACAAACTGCCCTAGACAAATCAGAAAAGACATTACCGTCGTCATCTTCAGGCAACGATAAGACCAGGCTGGGGTAGGTCAAGCCCATCACCCGAAAAGGCTATTGTCGCGAGCTTCGTGGGATGCTTTCGTCACATGCCTTCTTCGTATGCATTCGTCAGCAGCTGTCGCTGCACAACTTCATCAACGGCCATCGTCACACACCTTCTCCCAGAGCTAACGCTGTGGGCCTCAACAAGTACTTAACGTCGTGCACCTCAACAAGTACCTAATGCCGTGTGCACATCATCTAGCCCTAATGTCATGTGCGCCATCCAACATTTACTGCCACACGCATACCATGGCAATCCCATCTGGACCATCTTCTTGCATCCTCAGGAAGTTCATTCTCTGCACCATAACAGGGAGTCCAGGCTTCGGTGACGGCTCTATTTCCTATGGAGTCGCATTCCCTCACCATAGTTACTGTCCGTGCTACATGACCTTAAACTGCACAGCCTTAGTCCAA
Source organism: Amborella trichopoda (assembly GCF_000471905.2). The sequence goes on from NW_006497091.1 coordinate 693,208, forward strand.
ACTATATGACCTTAAACTGTAGCGAAGGTTTAATTGCACGACCTTCAATTTCCTAGTCCTCGTCGCATGAATCAAAACTATACGACCATGGTCTAGTTGTGTGACCTTAAACCATAGTGCACATCCTAGTCGCATGACATTAAAAGGCTTAGCGCCATGGTCCAAACTACATGACCTTAAACTGTAATGAAGGTCTCGTTGCACGACCTTAAACTGCATGGTTCTAGCTGCACGTCGTTAAGCTGCATAGTCCCGGTCCAAGCCACAAGACCTTAAAACTGTAACACACAGTGTGACAAATAGTCCATAAGCATAACTTTAACTATGAGATGGACAACTTCTTCACCAGATATATATCATCAATATCACCAGTGGTGTTAGATGTATTCAAGGGTCATACCTACCCTTTTAATCCCTTGTGAGTCTATGTCATGCCAACATTTCGGTGAGAGTCACATCCTACTGTGACCCACTTTGCCCATGGAGTTATGGTCATACTTATCTTCTCAATCCCCAGTGAGGTTACACCTGTGCTCCGACCGCCACTGGAATTACATGTGTACCATTACTCAATATCCCCGTAGAGTCACACATGCCCTCTTAATCCCTAGAGAAGTTCTCTTCCGCTTGCCACTTCTTGAAGGGCCACCATACTCATCTAACGCTCTCTGCTTGTTTTTAACCTTAATTATCTTTATCCTCAGGGAGTCAATTGCTATCCACAACCTATACAACTTCACCTACATGGCGACCCACACTTTGGTCCATGCCGCATGACCATAAAACTGCATAGCTCTAGTCTGCATTACATGATCTTAAACTGCACAACTCTGGTTCGCATTGCATGACCTTAAACTGCACAACTATGGTTCATGCTGCATGACTTTAAACTGCATAGCTTTAGTCCTAACTACATGACCTTAAACTGCACAGCCATGGTCGAAACTATATGACCTCAAACTATACCGGAGGTCTACTTGCACGACCTTAAAATGCATGGTCCTAGTTGCATGACTTCAAACTGCATAACCACGGTCCAAGCTATATGACCTTAAACCATAGCGCATATCTTGGCCGCATGACATTAAACTACTTCGCACAGATTCCCCCACGTACGTGCACACCCCTTTTACGTGCATCTTCATGCACGTCTTCCCTAACTGACCCATGCGTGTCCACACACCACCTCCATTGCCTCCCCAATGAGTCCACACACGCGCATGTTCTTTACAAGCATCCCCATGCATGCTTTCCACAACAGACCCGGTCATGTGCATGCACCATCTTCATTACCGTTATTTATCAATCCCTAGTGAATCCATTCACCATTCCTCAGTGAGTCTTACCCATGCTCACATAAAGGTGAACCATTCCACAATCCATATTCGCCATCAGCTAGTGGGTCACCACTTTTCACCTACCATTCATACATCATCCATCCTTCACATGCATCCTCGTGCCATCTTCCCGAAGTGAGGCATAACCATCACCACATTGACTCCATGGCCTCCACAGATTATTCATCACCATTATGGTCTAGCTGTATGACCCTAAACTATATTGCACGTCCTAATCGCATGACGTTAAAAGGCTTCTCACTAGTCTCGAAGGCATGACCCTAAACACGCCTTCAAAAAAAATGGCATGGTGTACACCTGAACAAGAGAACACCATGATTAAAAATGATGGACAGGCATGGTCACAAAACCATGAGCAAACGCGTTTTGTGGAAAACAAAAAGCAGGCAAGGTGAAAACCCCAAAAAGGGCATCGTAAGCAAAACATATGAAAAGGGTGGCCATGACTACAAGTTCATGGGTAAAAAAACCTTAAAAATGAAGAAATTCGATGAAAACCATCTCCATGGTACCACTTTTCTTGTTCAAGTGAAAACCCGTTAAAGGGCGCTTGGACCGACAAAACAGGTTGACGCACTACCATAGCATCAGCCGACACTCAATTTCTAAATAGTCACAATCCTGGCGGATGAGGTCCACCTAAAATCCTCAAATGCCAACATCCAATCGGAATACCAAATGGCATGTCAAGGAGTGAGAGCCGCAGAAGATCTCTCAACATCAACAACTCCAAATGGCTTGTCAAGGAGTGAGAGCCGCATAAGATCTCCCTCATTTCAACAACATAAGAGTGTTTGAGGGAAAGGACGATAACCAAAAGATCCCTCCGAAATGCTAAAGACCATCACAAAGGTAAGAAAATGATGAAGCAAGGGCCTAACCTGCCAGAGACCTCAGGGTATTCCTCGCCATGAAAGAGATACCCTGAACATGAAAAGAAAACCTAGAGTAGTAGCGAACAATGCCGACTAAAGGTTCATAGCATTTAGCCTTCAGATAGGCTTAATTCTGTCTGAGGAGGTCCCTACAAAGGCCTTACGCTTGAGAATCACAAATAGTCCCACGAGGGCGAGGATGTCGACAGGATCCCTAAAAAATGTTTCTCCCCCTAAAATCTCCATGAATGGACCCATACATTGTGTCCGAACATTCGAGCATCCTAGTCACAGCATTGCACGAACCTCCTCAACATTCACGCAGTCCTTGGCTAGATCGAGAGAAATTTCTCGAACAATCACACTTCTTGATTCTCTCGCAGCATAACATTAGGCGGGGCATGTTGTAGGAAGATATTTTTCATCATCACGGTGCCCCTGCTCAATAAAGCCTAGCAAACAATGGAAATCAATCTTAGAATAGCCCTAGAACTATCTAAGATCTTCATGAGGTCTCTCAAAAGTCTCTTGCCAAGTTTCGTCGCATTTTGACATGTCGAAGGTAGTGCAGACTGAGAAACAGTTCCGACAGAATCTGTCTCTTACACCCTAAAAATGACCCTATAACTAGAGCTACATTTTTGGTGTCTCAATTTATTGTGGAACCACCAACATTGGATCCGACACTGTTGAAAACCCCCAAGGGTCAAATTTCAGTTTGAACGAACACTCCAGGAAGAAATTATAGGCAAAAGAGTGAAACAGGAAGAGTCGCACGCTATTCCCGTGCGGCCACCCTGGAACTCCACACCATTGAAGGGACAGTTACGACCAGTGAATTTTGATGCTCATATCTTACTCGTCCGAGGTTGGACCAAGACCAAATATTTTGAGCTTATTCGTCTCATCAAGAAGAGCGTTTCGATATGTGTCACGCCCCGTGACAACTCCCTAGCTTGAAGAAAATCTAGAGAGAAGTTGCTGATCCATGAACAAAGTGCAGGACAATGAGCAGCGTTGTGCCTCGCTCGAGCAGTCAAATCATGCCACTCGTGTGCCCAATCGACTTGACACCAATTCCATCATGTACGTAAAGTCTAGAGCTATCTTTGACCTGAACCCTATACATGATGAATGGATGGATTGTGCACACAAAGCCGACGAAGTGACTGCCATATTCGTCGCCGGAATTCCAGATTCTGACCAAAATTCCAAATTTGTAAAATCTTCGTTTGGTCACAGAATCGAGCTGCGTTTGTTGCCCCGCGATCGTGATGACATGCTCAGTGTGATCTAGCAAAGAAATCACAAAAAAAATAACCACAATTCAAGTTAGATGATTGTGCCCTAAAAACACGAACCATGACTCAAAGTTGGTATCAAATAGATCGCCATGCCGATCCCTACATAAAGCAATCATCTTTTGATAAACTGGGCATCAGAACCACCCCAGATCATCCATGAAAAATCATGCACATTCTAAGGTAACGTAGGGACTGTTACGAAATTCTACAAATTGTAAGGAAGGGACAAAGGTATCATTTTGCACCCTATTTTCTAATTTCTTTTGATCATCCACTAATTGTTGGGGCAAATTCTATATATACCACATACGATCATTGTATGTAGGAGGTAATAGCCACACACATGCAGAATACACAAAGAAAGAGTTTTTACTTAATAAAGTTTCTCTTTCTTCTCATTGTTGGGTCATGTTTAAGAGAGAGAGTAAGGTGAGAATCTTTTGAATCGGTACCCTTAGGCCCAAGGTAAATTTTCTCTCTCTTCTTTTTTTCTTTTCTTCTTCTCCCTCTCTTCTTCTCTTTCTTCTTCATCTTTCTCTGTCTGAGCTCCCCTCATAGGTCATGCACAATAGTGGCAGTGTCGTGCATGCCTCTCTGGTGGTCTCACAGGTCACGCATGGCGATGGAAACGTAATGCGTGAGCCTCCTTCTCCTTCTGTTCATTCATCTCTACCTCTCAGTAAGGCTCGCAAACAACACTGCTCATCGGCATCCACAGACACATCCTCAATGCCTCAGTGAAGAGAGCTGACGGTGATGCTCATTGACGCTAGGTAGGATCTTCCCCTGTTGCGCGCCTATCGCAGGCGGCGATGCTTATCACCACCCATGAGAGGTCTCAACAATATCTATCACCATCCATGAGCTCCCTTCGCATGCGTGGTGCCTATCGCCATCCATGAGCTCCCTTCATGTGCACGATGCCTATCATCATCTGCGAGCTCCGTTCGCGTGCACGGTGCCAATCACCATCCACAAGCCTCCTCAGTGAATTCGGTGCTCATCGTCATTCCTCCTGCGTCTCATGCCTTGTGTCATGCGCCTCATGGGAACTATCGTCGTGCGCTTCATAAATGGCTATCGTCGCGTGCTTCATGAGAGGCAATCACCAACCGTGCAGAGGTGCATTGCCTTCTTGTGTTGCCAACAGCAATGCCTAACGTCCTCTATAGTTCTCTGCTCCCCCTCATGTCACGATCAGTAGTGTCTAGCATCATCTAAGGGTCGTGACACTGCTACTCCATGTTCGTGGGTGGCGACACCTAGTGCCTACGGGACCCTATCTCTCCATTGTCTCGTACTTGCTCTTCATTCTCTGCAATTCTCACTTGATTGAGGGTTGACCTAGCCAAGCACTGCCATATCGACCTCGGTTTCGAGTAGTCTTGCCACCATGCTGGTCCTGAGTACCATGCTCATCTTGCTACCATCCGAGTCGGTCACTGTTCGGCATTCATCAAGTTTTCTTCTCTCTTTGACCTTCGTTCGAACCTTCTACTCCATCATCCTAACCTCTCACATTCTTAGCCACAGAAATATACGTTACCCTAAGACAATGTGAGCCCTTTGGCCCACTAGTCTTGCAAATTAACCATAGTAGTGTTGTGCAAAAAAACAAGGAGATTGCAGGTCAAGGGAGGTGATTCCAAACCAGCTAAAGCAACTTGGGGGACTTTTCGATGTGATCTAAGAGGGCGCCCACACGAGCCAGCCCGAGTAAGTCTCAAACCAGCTTTAAATTCCTTTCTCGTCGGTTGTATACCTCTTTCTCTTGAGCAAAGTTTTGAGAGAGCAATCTCAACTCTTGAGATCACTAGAAACTCGAGATACGTGCCACTAGATCACCTAGATTTGGAGGGCGAAATTGAGGCTCCTAATCTAAGGTGATTGTGGAATTTTCCTCCCAACTAAAGGTCATCTTCGGAAAAGGACATTGTCAAGCACCAACTAAGGATGGTTGGGTCAACCTCAATAGGTTGCACTTCGATCTAGTACACCTTTGGGTTAGAAAGAGCTTGTACTAGGTCTATACGATAGTCTCTAGATAGAAAAAGGGCATCATAGATACTTAGAAGGGCTAGAAGGTTCCACAAGTGGCCAATTACGTCATATTTCACTTTATACTCATTAGTCTCCTTTGTTTCTGATCTAGTCACTGGTGTAGGTGGTAGGGTAGGCTTAGGAACAGGTTTTGGTTGGGTTTTAATTTGTGACACTGGCTGACTTTGTTGTTCAACAGGTGCTGTTTGGGTTGATGGGGACGTAATAGGTATTTGTATTAAGTATGTAGAGGTTTGAAGTTGAAACTTAGGGAAAAGTGAAGGATCAGTAAACTTGAGGACATTGAGCTTTTGAGATGTGGGCTGTAGCTTCTTCCCTGATCTCAGGTTCATTTGCCCAGTGCTGGATGGAACTTTCATGATTTGCACAATGTGGGAGGCCACTTTGGAAGAGGAGCTTGAGGATGGCTCGATTTCGGCTTCTATTGATAGGGCGTCGACGACTGTCAAGAATCCAGCAACCAGAGCCAGCATTTTTTTTAGGTGCTTCCACTGCGACCTGCTCAGGCTGGTGCCTCCGAGCTCTCTGTTTGGAGTGTCGAAGTCTGGGCACTTTCGAGATGCACCTGTGGAAGACCTAAGATAGGACGGAGTAGAAGAAGAGTTAGAATGTTCCGGGCAGCTTTTTACGTCGTCGAAATTAGACGTGCGCAAGGGTTATTTTAGGTCTTACCCAAGCTATGACCATTGTGGTGTGCTTTCATCATTATGACCCATATTGGATGACTCCTGAGCTATTGATGACTCAGGGATGTCTATCTGATTAGATGACAAGGTACAGCGAGCTGTGCCTGGGATGAAGTCCTGTAAGGTTGGCCGTGGAGGAAGGGGCCTGAGAAATTATTCCTCGACTGGTGGCTGAGGGAGACGATTCCTTCGACAAGCGGACTTAGGCGCTCGTCTCCTTTTGGATCCCTAAGAAGGGGTTTGGTTCATGCCATCTGGTTGATCAATAACCTTGGCTGGTGGATTGCCTTACGCTTCAGGGATTTGAGCCTACTGCGTCCATGGTAGACTTCCCAGGGATGAGAAGTCGAGTGCTTTGAAGGGTCCATTGTATGCTCATATGGGACCTGTAGTGGGATTTCCTCTTGAATGGGAGTGACGGATTGGAAGCACTTTTGGAGAATGGTGAAAACAATGTGGCTTTCCTGTATCCTTTGAGTGACTATAGCTTCAAACTCAGAGAATTCTTTCAGCTTGTGGCCCCATACTTGGTGATATGGGCACCAGAGGTTTTCTGTACCCTGGGCCAGGTTCTTAGGCTGCCTAGCGGGCTTGGGAGTGACGAGACCTTGTTGGAGAATCACCTCGAAGAGTGTCTGCAGAGGGTCTAGCTCAGCGCTTCCCAAGGCTTGCGTCGGGAGTTCTTCTTGCACTGGTGGAAGAGGGACTTGAGAGTGTCCTTATAGGTTACCATGAACTTCCTGGCATTGCTGCATCTTCTTCACCAAGAGCTCATGGAAGCCAGTGCATTCACTCAAGTCATGGCCTCATACCGAATGATAAGAGCGCAAGAGATTTTCAGTTCCTGGAGGCAGGAACATGGGCTGCCTCGTCGGCTTTGACATGATGTGTCCTCTTCGAGCATTATGCAAAATAGTGCATGGAAGATAGTGGGGGACCCATCATCTTCTTCGATTGCCACTATGTGAGAAGCCTTAGTTGCCCCGATTGCCTTTGTTAACTTTTCAAGCTTTATCTGATTCTTGTTAATAAAGGCTTCAATAGTGTCTTTGAGCTTATAGCAGTCCTGAGCAATGTGACCTACTTTCCTGTAAGAGGCACAGTACCTTTCGTGTGTTTCTTGTCCAGCTTCTTCTTTAGTGTTGACCTCCGGCCACTGGATCATGTTTTTCTCCAATAGTAGTCAAAGTAGTGCAGGAACCCACTCCTTGTCAAAGGGATACACCTTGTTCTGGTGCTGGATCTAGTAGTCACTTTGATTAATATTTTTGGGACGTGGGACCTTATTGTAGGACTGCTGCTTGCCCCCGGCTTGAGGCGTCTATGCCTTGGAGAGATCCAAGGTTTGAGGGATGGCTTTATTAGTGTCAGTCCTGATGACGACCGCATTGATCACCTCCCTATGCCGGTTGGCCTGAATGTTGGAGTGAGAATTCGAGCTGGAGGGGTTGCTGGTGAGATCCGTCATGGTGCTTGGACAGACCCTCAATATGAACTGCTTTGGAGATGAGCTCTGACATGGAGGGTGGATTGAAGGCCTCAACATACAGGGCGATCTTGGGAAGCATATTTTATATGCAGGCCTCGACAGCTTCTTTTTCAGTCATGGAAGTGGCATGAAAGGTTGTCAGCTCTCTCCATCGGGCGATGAACTTGTCAACTGGCTCACCAGGGTCTTGAGTCAAAGTGAGGAGCTTGATGGTTTCCACATTCCTTTGGACTTCATAGAAGCGTTGGTAAAACAACTGCCTAATTTCCTGTCAGGTGTGCACCAAGTTTTGACGCAGCCGAGCATACCACTGGAAGGCTGGCCCTTCGATTGTCTAACAAACTGATGAAGGAGGAATCGCTCGTCAGTTACCGTCTGTTGACAAGTCGCTTGGAAGTGAGCAGCATGCTGGTGTGGGGATGTAGTACCTTTGAACAGAGGGAGCTTTCCTTTTCGATATTTTGGGGGAAACGACACTTGGTCCATGTACGAGGGGTATGGCTTTTAGTAAAGTGGAGCCTCTTCCATGCCTGGGACCTTGTTGTTGAGGCTATGGGCCACCATGGAATCTATGTCGAATTAGGAAACCCCGCAAGAAGGAGAGCTACCTAAGAACTGCGTCCTCACTAGATGGAGAATCCGTCTTATGGTGAGAAGAAGGGGACCTGGAGGTTTCTTGGCGATCAATATTTTTTAGGATGGACTACATCATTACCTCGAACATGTCCATTCGCTCTTCTTTGGCATCGTACAGCTCATTGATTACCACGACACTGACCGTTTCTTCTTGCATGTTGATGTTAGGTGGAGTAGTGGACTGCCGGGGTTGGCGAGTCGTATAAGGCAAGTTAGTCTGCAAGGGCTCAACATGCCCCAACTAAACTCGAGCCTTCCCCACCGACCGTGTGAGGACCGGTTCTTGACGGTCTTGAGATCATGGCTTCTTGGCAGTGATCAACGAGCAATATTGGTCGACTTGCTTAGGCTCTAGGATCAGTAAAGGGAACAAGGGATTACAAGGCAAGAGGTCACCAAACGTGATAACCTCAACTGCCTTAGGGGCTTCTTTGGTCAGAAAAGAATTTTAGGTGGGGTCAGGACTTTCTTGGGCTGGCTCATGTGGGTGCCCTCTTAGATCACAAAGAAAGCTTCCAAGCTACTTGAGCTGGTTCAGAATCGCCTCCCTTAACCGATAATCCTCTTGCTTTTCTGCACATCACTTCTATGGTTAATTTGTAAGACAAGTGGGTCGAACTGACCCACCGTTGTCTTAGGGCAATGCACATTCACTTGAGAAGATGATGAAGTGCAAGGTTTGGTGAGAGATTGAAAAGAGAAGAGAGTTTGACGTAGGGGTGAGACTGGCATGACAACCAAAAATTACCGGCTCGGAGTGGTAGCAAGACAGGCATAGTTCTCTTGACCAGCAAGGTGGCAATACTACTTGAAACCGAGGTCGGTGCATCGGTGATAGGCTAGGTCTACCCTCAGTCAAATGAGAGGAAAAAGAGGTGAAGAGGAAAGAACGAGATGTCAATGAGAAGGGGAAATCTGGACATCAATAGGCATCGTGGTGGGCAATGCAAGGAGACAATGCATCCCTTGTGGACGGCGTTAGCTCTTGACAAGGTACATGACGATAGTTTCTCTTAGGTCACACGGAGATAGGCGTGGGATGCAAGGAGAACAATGACGAGCACCGAGCATGTGGAGGAGGCTCTCGGACGACGATCGGTGTTGCCAAAGCCCCTAACAGGTGACGATAGGTATCGGCATCTACACTAGACACGCCACAGGGAGAGACCTCTATAGATAGTAACAAACCTTGCCGTTTGGGCTTTTCACCGAGACGTCAAAGCAACGTCTGTGGGTAGCGATGGGCAACGCCATCTATAAACCTCACTTAAAGGAAGAAATAGACGAGTAAAAGGGAAAGGAAACTCGTGCATGGCGCTGCCATCGCCATGTGCTCCCTGTGAGACCAAGGGAGAGGCATGCACGGCACTGTCACTACCGTGCATGACCCCTGCGAGGAACTCAGACAAAGAAGAAGGAGAAGAGAGGGGAAAAGAGAGAGAGAAGAAGAAAAGAAAAAAAAGAAGAGAGAGAAGATTTACCTCAGCCCTTGGGGTACCGATCAAAAGTTTCTCTCACCTCACTCCCTCTCTCAAGTGTGACACAACAATGGTAAAGAAGAGAAACTTGTATTAAGTGAAAACCCTCTCGTGTGTGTGTATCTGTCCCTTCTTTTTTTTTGCGTACAGTGATGGTATGCATATATAGAAGTGTCGTGCCCTAATCATGGGTGGATTATCAAAAGTAACCCTAATTGCTAAAAATTAAGATTAAATTGAATTAAAAGAAATTAGAAAATAGGTGAAAAATGATAGATTTGCCCCTTCTTAACAAGTTGTGAAATTTTAGAACAGTCCTTGTGTTGCTCTAGAACTTACGTGATCATGCATGGCTGATCCGGGGTCGTTCTGATGCCTGATTGATCAAAAGATGATTATTTTCTTGTAAGGCTCCGCATGGCGATGGATTTGATACCAACTTTGAGCCATGGATGGTGTTTTTGGTACATGATAATGAGACTTGAAATTTGAGTAGATCTTGAAACTTTGGATCGATAGTGTGTTCGTTCCTTCATGTATTTCTATGTTTTCCTCACTGAATCACACTAAGCATGTCCCTACGATCACGGGGAACCAAACGTAGCTCGATTTCATGGTCGAACGAAGATTCCGCAAGTTTGGAATTTTTGCCAAAATCAAGGTTTTCGGCAATGGAATTTATGGTTTGCTCATCAGCTTCGTGTGCAGAATCGAACCGTTAATCATGTACGGGGTTCGAGTCGAAGACATCCTGAGACCTTATGCCCGCAATGGAATTTGTCTCGCATCGATAGGGCTCGCGAGCGGTGTGATTTGGCCACTCGAGACAGGAACGACGTTGTTAAATTTCCTGACTTTCTTAACGGATCAGCAACTTCTCTCTAACTTTTCTTCGCACTCGCGTATCGTCAAGGGGCGTGCAACATATCGAATCGCTCGTCTTGTCACGATGAACATGCTCACCAAATTTGGGTGCGATCTGACTTGAGACGACCAAGATATGAGCATCAAAAGTCACTAATCGTGACTATCCCTTAAATGATGTAGTGTTGCAAGGTGGTCGCACGAGAATAGTGTGTGGCTTCTCTTGTTTCACTTTTTCCAATATAACTTCTTCCTGGAATATCTGTTTGAGCTAAAACTTGACCTCCGAGGGTTTTGGACCGTACCAGATCCAATGGTAGTGGTCCCATAGTAATTTGAGATCCTGAAAATGTAGCTCTAGTTATAAGGGTTTGTTTCAATGTACTAGAGGTCGATTCTGATGGAACTGTTTCTCAGTTTGAGCTATTTTAGACATGTTGGAATGTGATAAAACTTGGGAGGAGACTCTTGAGAGACCTCATGAAGATCTTGGCCAGTTTTGGGGTAGTTTTGAGACTATCGAAATTTCCACTACTTGCTAGGCCTTAATTGAGCGGGGGCCCTATGTTGATGAAAAATGCCTTCCAACAGCTTGCCTTGTCGAATTTTGTGCTTCAAAAGAATCGAGAAGTGCAATCATTTAGGAAGTTTGAGGGATCTTTGTCAAAGTCCACACCCTCAAGAGACTAAATGTGGTTCTAGAGCATGAGGCATTTGTCAAGACCTCCTCGTACATAACTTGGCCTTTTTAAAAGGCCAAATCATAATGAACCTTCTATCAGCATTGTTTGCTGTTACACCAGGTTTTCTTTTGATGATCAAGGTATCTCCTGTAGGTTCCGTCTAGTGGGGTCCAATCGGGGGCTTTTAACCTAACCCAAAAGTCTGGTCCCATGTAGGCTAAAGGATTTATCGAAGACGTACCGTAAAGCCTGTGGCAGGTTCGACCCTAGCTTTGACAATTTCTTGCCTTTGTGATGGCTCTTAGCATTTCTGGAGGGATCTTTTGGTCACCGTCCTCACCCTCAAGGACTCTTGTTGTTCGTTGGAGATCTTATGCAGCTCTCACTCCCTGATGAGCCATGAAATTGAGGAGATCTTATGCGGCACTCACTCCATGATGAGTCAAGAAACTAGGGAGATCTTATGAGGCTCTCACTCCCAGATGAGCCATGAAACCGGGGAGATCTTATGCGACTCTCAGTCCCTGATGAGCCATGAAACCGAGGAGATCTTATGTGCTCTCACTTCCAGATGAGCCATGAAATCGGGAGATCTTATCAGGGTCTCACTCCTTGATGAGCCATGAAATTGTGGAGATCTTATGCGGCTCTCACTCCCTTATGAGTCATGAAACAAGGGAAATATTATGAGGCTCTCACATCCTGATGAGCCATGAAACTGGGGAGATCTTATGTGCCCTCACTCCCTGATGAGCCATGAAACTGAGGAGATCTTATGCGGCTCTCACTCCTTGATGAGTCATGAAATCAGGGAGTCAGTTGAGGCTGTGGAAATGCGTCAACTTGCTTTGTCGATCTAAGTGCCCTTTCGTGGGTTTTCACTTGAAGATGGGAAGTGGCACTGTGAGAACAGTTTTCACCAACTTTTGTTATTTTTAAGCACTTTTACCCATGACTTTGTGGTCATGTCCACCCTTTTCATCCATTTTTACTCACGGTGCCCTCTTGTGTTTTTCACCTTGCCTAGGTTTCTTTTTCCAAAGAACTCTTTTACTCATGGATTCATGACCATGCTCGTTTGTCTTTTTTACTCATGGTGTTCCCTTGTCCAGGTGTATACCATGCCCTTTTTTTTGAGAAGGCATGTTTTACGGTCTTATGTTAAAGACCTGTGCAAAGCCTTTTAACGTCATGCGGTTAGTACTGGAACTATAGTTTAAGGTCATACAGCTGGATCGTGGCAGCAAGGAATGGCAGTCTATAGAGGCCACAGAGTGAGTCTGGTGATGACTTTGACTCACTTGAGAGGATGGCATGAAGTTTCCTGTGGAGAGTTGATTGGATGGTAGGTGAAAGGTGGTGACCCACTAGCTGAAGGTGAATATGGGTGCCAAGATGGCTTGTAATTTCGTGAGCATGGGTAAGATTCATTAGGGGATGATGAAAGATGGTGAAGGTGGCCCGCGCACATAAATGGGCAGGCTAGGGAAGACGTGTGTGGAGATACACATAACGGACGTGTACGCCTAAGTAGGCTCACTGGGGAGAAGAAGAGGGTATGCGCACACAAATGGGTCGGTTAGGGAAAGCGTGCACGAAGATGTATGTGAAAGGGGTGTGCAGTTAACGGGGGCATGTTTTAAGGTCGCGCCTCCTAGACCTGGGTAAAGCAGTTCAATGTCATGCGGTCAGGATGCGCACTATGGTTTATGGTCATATAGCTTGGATCGTGGCTATGTAGCTTTAGCTCATGCAACTAGGACTGTGCAGTTTAAGGTCGTGCAATTAGACCTCAGCTATAGTTTAAGGTCATATAGTTTGGACCATGGCTATGCAGTTTAGGGTCATGCAGCATGGACTGAGAATGAATCGCCATGTTAGTAGGGCAGCATGGGTGGTAGGTATGTGGATAGCAATCTGACTCCTTCGGGATAAAGATAGTTAAGGGTATACACATGAGAAGAGATGTAGATGAAGGTGGTGACCCTACGAGGAGTAGTAAATGGGAGAGGCTTCACTGGGGATTAAGAGGGCCAGTGTGACTCAACGGGGATAGTAAATATCGATGTGCATGGAACTCTAACAAACCAGTGCACAGATGAACCCCACTGTGGGTTGAAGGGGTAAGAATGGCCTTAACTCTCTGGAGATGACGTGGGGAGTACGACCCTTGCATACATCTAACTGCACTGGGGGTCTAGTTGGAGTTATACTTATGGACTATTATCGCACTATACGTTACAATTTGAGGGTCTTGTAGCTCGGACCATGACTATGCAATTTAAAGTCATACAACTAGGGCCATGCAGTTTGTGGTCCTGCAACTAGGCCTTTGCTACCGTTTACAATCGTATAGTTTGGACCATGGTGTTAAGCCTTTTACCGTCATGCGGCCAGGACATGCACTATGGTTTAAGGTCACACATCTTGACCATGGTCGCAAGTTTAAAGTCATGTGACAAGGACTTTACATGTTAAGGTCATGCAACTAGACCTCCGCTACAGTTTAAGGTCATATAGTTTGGACCATGCAGTTTCAAGTCGTGCACTTAGACCATGGTGGTGCAGTTTAAGGTCATGCAGCACGGACCATGGCAGTGCAATTTAAGGTCATGCAGTGCGGACCGTGGCAATACAGTTTAAGGTTATGCAACACAAACTGTGGTAGTGCAGTTTATGGTAATGTAGCACGGACCATGGCAGTGCCGTTTATGATCGTGCAGCGCGGACCATGTTGGTAGCGGTGAGGGGATGTGACTCCATGGGGAATAGAGCCGTCACAAGGACTGGGCTTTCTTCGGAGCAAAATTGTGGTGCAGGGCATGAACTTGCTGAGTATGAGGAACGATGGTCTGAAGTGGAGTGCCACGACATGTGTATGACACTAAGTTAGGTCCCTTGTGAAGCACGCAGCGACATCCTTAGATGTTATGTGCGGCGATGATCTCTGGACGAGATGCACGACAATGACCCCTGGATAAGATGCCCGGTGATAATCCCTTGAACGAAGCACTCGACAATAGTCCCTTGGGCGGAGCGCTTGATGAAAGCCTTGACGAGGCGCGTGTCGATGACCGATGGATGAGACGCATGGCGATGACCTATGAATGAGACGTGCGACGATAATCTCTGGATGAGATGCACGGTGATAGTCTGTGGTTGAGGTGTTCGATAAAAGTCTTGATGGGGTGCAGGACAGTAGCCTTCTGATGAGGCACACGACAAAAATCTTGATGAGGCATGCGACGATGATGCTTCGGGGGGCAGGCTTGGCCTGCCTCAGCCGGATCTTTTCGCCATCAAGATCTGGGGACTAAGGCATCATTCCGCACTTGTCGGGGGCAGTTCGCGGTACTACGGTGTATAAAAAGGGGAGAAATCCTAGTTTAGTTTTTTACTGAAGGGTAAAATAGTAGAATCTTTTTAGAGATAAAGAGAGCCACAGCTTCTGGGCAGAATTTCCAAGTTAAAATTTGCAGAGACAGGATCTTAAGAATTTTTCTTGCAAATTTCAGGAGGAGCGAAGTTTCTCAGCGTGATTATGAACACTTTCCATCAAGTGCTGAGGCTTTCTGAGTAAGGCAGAAGGTTTCTTAGAGCCTTAGTCAGATTTGCAAAGGTACCTTGTCAGGGTTTCGGTGCTCTTCCTGTCGTTTTGCTACTGAAGGGCAGGTTGCAGAGAGTTCAGAGGGCTCTGTCGTCCTTCTGGTTTTTGGAGGAGAAGGAGAAGGGGTTGCATTGAACTCACCAGAAACTTAGCAGAATTCCAGTGAGCTTTGGTGAACTGCTGAAGTGGGAAACCAAGGAGAAGGGAAATCTGCAGGGTCTCAGGGAAGACTTCTAGGGAATTCTGGTGGTTTTTGCTAACTTCAGTAAGGAGTAGAAGCTAGGGAAGGTTTTCCCGACGGAAGGAGTGAATTCCCGGTGAAGAGGAAGTGCTGGTGGGAACCTAAAGGGTTGCAGGACCGTAACGATTGAGGAGGTGAGGAGTCGTGGGACATCGAACAGTCGCCCTCCGCACACGCTGTGACAGGCCATGTCGCAAGTGTCAGGTGGCGTGTTCAAATTTCAAGGGACACACGTGCGCACTTGCGGACAGCTGGAGCGAGGTATTAATACACCTTGGTTCGTGGGATGCCGATCGTCCTTGACTGATCGCGAGATGACGATTCCCTCCTGGTGGTGATAGTCCTGCCTTTGACTGTGATGTCGATTCCATCTCAATGAGCAGAAAGCGATAATCCCGCCCTGGTGAGCGTAGTTTCTTTGTGGCCAGCTAGCATCATTCATTTTTGTTCTAATGGTCGAGTCTTCGGGGGTCGTTTCAGACGTGAAGAACCTCCCGTGAGAAGGGGAGCTTGGCACTGATGTTTTCACCGGTGAGGGCTGGGTGATAAGTGAACCAATATGGTTCACCAAAGCCTTATGTGAACCCAGGTGGCCTCTAAGCATCACCTTTTTGAGTGCCCCCATTCATCTGGTGATGTGGGACGATAATGATGGAGCTGTGAGCATAAAGGAAGGGGTAGGCCTTCTGCACTACCTGCACTAAAATGTAGCCTCTAATGCAAACTCGCTGACCCTAAGTAAGTGAATGGTGGAAACCCCAGGCCTGCAATGGTCCTCTTATGGTCTGCTGGTGCAAGGGGAGCACCAGTATCTAAAGGGCTATTCCTCTTGGACCCTAAAAGTGTTGCGAGACTTTTGGGATATTTTGATACTGGCTTCTTTGTTGGCTGCCCTCTAGTGCTCAGTGGGCTACTACGACCATTGTTCAAACACGGTCAAAGTGTTGTTGGAGATTTGGAGCCATGCTAGCAACACATGGCTCGTTTGTTAAGAAGAGGCAGGGATTTCACTGATGGACCGGCACTTTGTCGGCGGGCTGCCTCTCCTCTGTGTCATGTATGACTATTGTATTTCCCCAAACTCAGTCATTTTCAGAGGGGAAAAGGTAGGCAAAGAGGCCCCTCCCGCTGAGCTTCGTGAGTTGTTCAATATCTACCAACAACTCTTTGATGAGCCCAAGAAGGGGTGGGGTTACCTTTGCCAAGTTGGTAGAGTTCTTTTATGGAACTTATACGGATGAAGCTGATCTGTCGTCGAGAAAAGAGGGGAAGGAAACCCCACCAGTTTTCGTGCTGTGGAAGAAAAATGGACATGTCTTCTTGGCAGCTTACTTAGCAATTTTCTTGTGGAAATTTGCCCTACCAGGAGGGTCAGATATCATTCATCCCCGCACCTTTATGTGGCCAGTGACATGATGCAAGGGAGGGAATACGCACTTGTGCAGGCCATACTGTGTAGCATTTAATATGGCCTGGGTGCCATTTCCAAGGGGGACGAAGGGGGGAATAATGGCATAGTAGAGGATGAGGCCTTCCCAGGGGATTTCAAAACCCCTTTCCCAGTTCATTACATGTATGGATGGCTTGGTGCGTACTTTCGGGACACATACCTTAAAATCAAGGAGCTGGAGGATCGCATGTGTCCATTTTTGTTAAAGATTGCCGGGAAGAAGGTAACTTTCCAGCCCCTGGGCCATGCGTGCAGCCTGTTTTTTAACAACCACCTCCACATGACTCGAGTGACATTTTAGGTTGGAAGCCTCACAGACCACGTGTACATCAACGAGCTACGCGATCACTTGGATGATGACTTCACCAGCCCGAAAGAAATGATGTATATGCTAAGTGTTAGAGGTGGCATTCTCGCTTATCGCACTGTCCATGGTGCGAAACTTGAGGGTTACTTTCCTCACCGGTTTCCTCGGCAGCATGGGCTGGATCACGGGTGCCCACTCCCCTTGTTCTTTGAGAAGCGGCATAACAAGGAAGCCCACAGGAAGAAGGATGAATTGGGAACCCGTCGGGAGACTTGGCACCCGAGGCACACTCGCACTGCATGGGCCACATGCCTGGAGGCCACCAAGGTCAACAAGTACGTGCTGCCCCATTTTGGCAGAATGGCACAGGCAACCAAAGCCCACGATCATTGGTGGAGAATCATGAATAAGGGGTACTGAGAAAAGGGAGGATGGCCACTGGAGCCAAGACACCTGACAGTGAAAATTGACTAAGACCCCTCCCCTAGGAGAAATATTTACCCTAGGCTTTCCTTATGACTGCGCATACTCGGGTGGCCTCGCCAACTTATTGTGGACAAGCCTTTGCCGCGGTTTCTTCGTTTGAAGAAGAAGACAAAGAGTATTTTTTACCATCTCTCTGAGATCTTCAAATGGAAGGAAGGCCATAAAGTCTCAAGGTATGAAGGGCGTCCGATCCAGGACTTAAATGAGCTGATAGGGAGCAGCCTACACAGCCAATTGGCCTTTTGTTCTTCCAAGTTAAGAACTTCAAAGGCTGCTGCGCCTGAGCAGGCGAAAGGTAAGAAGAGAAAGTTGGTTGCTACTCCCGAGCCGACGAAGAAGAAGAGGTAGGCGGCTGCGCCTGAGCCAATGAAAGGAAAGAAGAAATAGCAGGCTATCGAGCCTGAGCCAGAGAATAAGAAAAAGTAGGTTGCTGCACCTGAGCCAACGAAGGGGAAGAAGAAAAAGTAGGTTGTTGCGCCCAAGTCAGTGAAGGGAAAGAAGGAAAAGCAGGCTGCCCCAGCAATTCCTCGTGCTCCAACCAAGAAGGCAACCAGGGCCTCAGTGGAAAGAGGGCACAAGATCCCAGTGGTTCATGAGTTAGAAGATGGCTCCTTGCCCTCAACTTCTTTGGAGGACTGTGCATCTCCTAATATTTCTCTGTTGTCCACTACAGTTAAGGCTTTTCCTTCTTCTTTGCCCAAATCTTCTTCAGGATCTTCAAAGAATATGGTCGATGCCTCAGAGCCTACTGCCCTGATTGGAATTGCTTCAGATCTAGAAGCGACACTCTAGGCTGAAGGGGAGGGCTCAGTCCCAATGGTGGTAGACGGGGGTGATAGGGCTGCTCTTAACGAGGCGGCTGAGGCGGAGAGGGCCCCTAGAGTGTTGACGGTTGTCATGCCTATTAAGGAAAGGGAAATCTTGATAGAGCTTGTGATAATAGAAAAGGTCGGGGCCCTAGGAACCAAAGAGGGGCCATCCGAGCAAAAAGAGGTGACTGCCTCGAGTGATGCATCAGTGGGGAGTGCAAAAGTAGGATGCCTTGAGGGACTAGGCTTGGAGGGTCCGGAGGCTGTACCCATGACCGTGGAGGAGGCAGGCACAGTGGGGATCTCTGTTGCTTAAATGATCATCGAGAAAGACACAAGCAAGGAAAGAGAGCGAGAGGGTATGGAGCCTTCTGAGGAGAGGACGGTCCGAGAAGAGAGACCAAGGGGAGAGGTCGCTGCCTTAGAGGAGGG
Source organism: Amborella trichopoda (assembly GCF_000471905.2). The sequence continues at coordinate 711,974 of NW_006497091.1, forward strand.
AGCTGTTGTGGTGCATCATAAGATTGAGTAATAGATTCAGGTGAAGAGGCCAGTCTTGCCTTGGCTGTGGTTGCGGTGCCTGCAAAGGATGAGGTGATGGTGCCTTGGTGAGAAGGGATGGAGCTTAGCATGGTCATGACTTGGGGCCAGAGCGAGGGAGCCATTGTCGAGGCGCAAGAGCACCATGAGGTTGCTCTCGAATTCGGGGAACCTGAGGCTCTGGCTGCAACAAGGCATCCTTCTGCTATGGTTGTTCCTGTCACATTGCCCAGGCCCACTTTCAGTGAAATCCTAGGCGTCTTCTTTAAGATGTTACAGGCTGGTTTCCAAAAGTTGAAGGAGCTGCCCCTTAAAGAGATTGTCATATCGCTTTTGTGGGTGAGGAGGATAGCCGTAGGAAATGTGCCTGAGGCACTCCCTTGCTTCGATAGCCTTGCTAATGAGCTAGAGGGAGGATGATTGGAGGCTCTGCAGGCGGAGAAGGCTACTAAGCGACTGGAGGATTCGAAGCTGGAGTGGTTGAATAATTCCCTGTGCTAGGGTCGAGAGTTGGTTGATGCCCAAGTGGGGGAAATAGATGCTACTACCTCCCAGAGGTTGGCCCTTGTCGAGAAAGCTGCAACGCACCATAGCAAGGTACAGGACCTGAAGGCAAAAATCACTAAATGGGCGCGAGCACCTGAGGAGTTGGAGAAGGAGATATCAGCTTGGGAAGCCATGGAAAAGGAGTTGGGCAAGAAGTTACTGGACCTCGAGAGCTCCCTGAGGAGCAACTGGCTTTAGTGGACCTGAGGCCAACATGATGGCTAGATTGAGGGCCGAGATTGAGAAAGTGAAGGCTTCAACAGAAGAATGTAAATGAAGGGTCAATGAGATTATTGACCACTTTTGATGGTGTCTTCTTTCCATTTTTTTTTGTAAAGAAAGACACTTGTAATATTTTTTCTTGATGAATGAAATGATCCTTTTCTCTTCCTTGTGCATGGCATATCTTTTATTCCATCTTTGTATTCTTCATTTCATTGCTTCTATCCTTTCATGGTTTGAGACATGAAAGAGTAGCCCACTCCTTGCTTCATCTTGTGGCAGCCTGCTGTGGCTTCAATGACCTCGAATGGGGGAGCAATTGCTACCTCACCCTTGAGTGTTTGAATGAAGAGGGGCTCATAACTCATGGTCCTCATGATTTGATGAGCCTGCTCATGGTAAATGCTCCAGTCTGGGGGAGCTTTGGCTACTCTTCGAGAAGCATTGCTTTACACATCTCGCTTCTCAGCTCCACCATGGGGTCTTATTCCTGAGAGCCAGAGGGTTGACTCTTGTCAGCCTATACTCCTTCGACAGCCCCAAAGAAATGTAAGACCTTTTCTTGGCTGCTGGTGATCTCTTTGTTCAAGGAGGACGAAATTTGGAGCACCTTCCGTGGTGGGTTGTGCGCCTGTTCTGCCTCTAGGGGAGCGATGAGGACATGCCTAACCTTTCGCTGGTTTGATGTATAGGTGACCCTTGGTGCTGGAAGGTCCACCTCTGGGGCTTCCTCGGGCTCAGGGGCCACTTTTGACTCGTCATTTTGTTCTGAAGAATTAGAAGTAGAGGGAGAAGCTTTGTCTTCAAGAGAGGATACCATGAACATGAAGAGCTAGCAAGGTATACTTGGGTGAATGGGGGTCAAAGGGAGGATCTTGCCTTGCCTTTCCTCTTCTTTGAACATATCCGTGATCAATCTCCCCAGATCCTCAATGTCATCATGAGACAAAGGTCTTGTCTCTCTCACAGACTTTCGATTATAATCGTTTAGCTTTTCTAATGCTGGAAGGTCTATGAAATAGTATTTGGCGTCAGCGTGGTGAGTTTCAGCTACAGGGAACGGTCTTTTGTCAGCGTAGACAGTGTGTTGCCATCCATCTCAGCTGTACTTGAAATATTAGTGGAGCGTGAAAGGATCCACCCTCTGATCGTGAAGCCAAGGACGATCAAGCAGGACATTGTAAGAGGTATCAGTGTCGATTACATGGAACTGAGTGTACTCGTTGAGGTCACCGATCTTGAGGGGAAGACACACTGTGTCGGCTGGCTTATCTCCTTACTGGTTGAACCCTTGCACAATCATGTGGGTAGAAGTGAGATCATCAGACCCTAATCCCAATCGGGTGAGGATCCTTCTTGGGATATGGTTAATTGTTGACCCTCCGTTCAGCATGATCCAATTGAGAGAGTAAGCGTGCAGTTCACCATTCATGAAGAGGGGGTGATTGTGGAATTTGCCTCCCAACTGAAGGTCATCTTCGAAAAAGGAGATTGTTAGGCACCCATTTAGAATGGCTGTGTCAACCTCAATAGGTTCCACCTCAGTCTCGTACACCTCCAAGTTAGAAAGAGCTTGGACCAGAGCCATACGATAGTCTCTAGATAGCAAGAGGGCATAATAGATACTTAAAAGGGCTGGAAGCTTTCTCAAGTGCCCAATTACGTCGTATTTTACTTTATCCTCATTCATATTATGTGTTCTTGGTCCAGTCACTGGTGTAGGTGGTAGGGTAGGCTTAGGAACAGGCTTTGGTTGAGTTCTAGTTTGTGACACTGGCTGACTTTTTCTGGGTTGTGACACTGACTGACTTTGCTGCTCAGCCAGTGCAATCTGGACTGATGGGGAAGTAACAGGGGCTTGTACCAGTGATGTAGAGGCTTGAGGTTTAGGTTTAGGGAGAAGTGAAGAATCAGGAAATTCGAGGACCATGAGCTTTTGAGGTGTGGGCTGTAGCTTCTTTCCTAATCTCGGACTCATTTTCCTCGGGCTGGCTGGTACTTCCAGGATCTTCACAATGTGGGAGGCCTCTTTGGAACTGGATCCTGAAGATGGTCTGGTTTCAGCTCGGGTTGATAGGGAGTAGCTACTGTAGAGAATCTAGCCGCATAGGCCAGCATCTCTCTGAGGCGCTCTTGCTGCAGCTTGGTGAGGCTAATGCCTCCGAACTCTTTGTTTAGAGTGTTGAAGTCTGGGAATAGCCAAGCGGTAACTGCATAAGAAATTGGAGGGGGGGGGGGGGGGGAAGGAAAAGAAGAGTTAGAACCTTCCTGGCAGCTTTTTACGTTGTCGTCGGAATTGGACGTTTGTAGGGGTATTTAAGGCCATGCTTCGGATTTGACTGTTGTGGGGTACTTTTAACGTTGTCACCCATTTTGGTTGACTTCTGAGATATTGATAACTTAGGGTCGTCTTCCTGATTGGACGATAAGATGAGGCTAGTTGTGCTTGGGATGCAGTCTTGCATGGTCGGCAGCGGAGGAAGGGACCTGAAGAATTCTTCCTCGACTAGTGGCTAAGGAAGATGATTCCTTCAGTGGGCTATCCTAGGTGCTCATCATCTCCTTCAGGATCCCTGAGGGGATGTTTGGATCACCCTATCAGGCTGGTGAGTGGCCTTAGCTTAGTAGACTACCTCACGTTTTAGGGATTTGAGCCTATTTCGCCCATGGTAGACTTCTCAAGACTGAGAGGTCGAGGGCTCTCAAAGGTCCAGTACATGCTCATGAGGGGCTTGTAGCAGGGCTTCCTCTTGAACAGGAGCGATAGTTTGAACATGTCCTAAGAGAACCGCACAGACGATGTGGCCTTACTGGACTTTCTCCATGACTGTGGCCTCGAACCCAGTGCACTCCTTGAGTTCGTGACCCCACACTTAGTAATAGGGGCATCAGAGTTTTTTTGTGCCCCGTGTAAGATGCTTAGGCTGTCTAGTTGACTTGGGGGTGGCAAGACCTTGCTGAAGCATTGCCTCAAAGAGGGCCTGCAGAGGGTCTTGCTTAGTATTTTGCTGGGCTTGCCTCAGGGGGTCTTCTTGCACAAGCAAAAGAGGGACCTAAAGGTGTCTTAACGGGTCGCCCTGAGCCTCCTGACAGTGCTACATCTTTTCTGCCAAGAGTTTATGGAAGCCAGTGCACTCACTGATATCATGACCTCGTATCTAGTGGTATGTGCACCAGAGGTTCTCGTTTCGTGGAGGCAGGAGCTTAGGCTGCCTTGTCAGCTTTGGGGTGTTGATACCTTCTTCGAGCATTATAGAGAAAAATGCACATAGGATAGAAGATGCCCCGTCGTCCTCTTGGATCGTGACTATGTGAGAGAAGCCCCGAATTCCTTTTTCAACTCTTCGAGCTTTATTTGGCCCTTGTTGATAAGGGCCTCGGTAGTGTCGTTGAGCTTGTAATAGTTGTGAGTGGGGTGTGCTACTCTCCTATGAAAGGCGCAGTAATTCTCATTCGACTCCTGCCCCGATGACTCTACAGTGGTGACCTCTGGCAGCTGGATCATATTCTATTCTAACAGCAGTTGGAGCAGTGCAGGGGTCCATTCTGTGTCAAAGGGGTAAACCTTATTCGGGTGCTGGGTCTAGTAGTCATTCTGCTTATTATTTTTCGGAGGTGAGACTGCATTGTAGGACTACTGCTTGCCCCCGGTCTAAGGCGTATTTGCTTTAGTGAGGTTGAAAGTTTCAGGAGCCGTGCCTTTGGTGTCAGTCACGGTGACGGCTGCACTAATCTTTGCCTTTTGATTGCCTTGATTGCTGGAGCAGGAGTTTGAGCTAGAGGATTGTTGACGAGGGCTGCCGTGGTGCTTGAACAATCCCTCAATACGAACTGCCTTAGAGAGCTCTGACATGGAGGGTAGATTGGATGCCTCGACATGTAGGGTGATCTCAAGAAGCATGTTTCATATGCAAGTCTCGATTGCTTCCTTTTGCGTCATAGAAGTGGCGTGAATGATCGTCAAGTCTCTCCATCGAGTGATGAACTTGTCAACCGACTCACCAAGGTCTTGCATCAAGTGAGGAGCTCGATGGTTTCCACGTTCCTTTGGACTTCATAGAAGAATTGGTAGAAAAACTGCTCCATTTTTTGCCAAGTGCGCATTGAGTTTGGTGGCAGCCGAGCATACCACTAAAAAGCTGGTCCTTCAAAAGTCTCGACAAACTGGCGGAGGAGGAGACATCCCTCAGTTTCCATCTCGCAGCAGGTTGCTTGGAAGTGGGTCGTATGCTAGTGAGGAGACGTGGTACCATTGAACAGGGGGAGTTTCCCTTTTTAGTAGTTCGGGGGAAACATCACCTAATCAATGTACGAAGGATACGGCTTTTGGTAGAGTGGCGTCTCTTGCATGCCCGGGACCTTGTTCTTGAGGCTTTGGACCACCATAGGATCTATGTTGATTTGGGAGAACCCACGAGAAGAGGAGCTGTCGTGGGACATCAGAGGGGGAGATTACCTAGCAGTTGTGTCCTCATTGGTGGGGAAATCAAACGAAGAAGGGGAGCTGGATATCTCTAATCGCTCATCTTTCCGAGGATGGTTTGCAGCATTTCGTTGAACTTTTTCATCCTCTCCTCCTGAGTGTTGATCGGTTCATTGATCACTATGACACCAACCATTTCTTCTGGGAGGTTAGAGTTAGGTGATGCAGCAAACTACCAAGGCTAGCGAGTCATGCGTGGCAAGTCAGTCTGGAGGCGTTCAGCTTGCCCCGACTAGACTGGGGCTTTGTATGTCGATCTGGTGGGGACTAGTTCTTAACGGTCTTGGGATCATGACTTCTGGGTGGTGATCACTGAATAGTATTCCTGGACTTGCTCAAGCTCTAGAGTTTGAAAAGGGAAGAAGGGATTACAAGGCAGGAGGTCGTCAGGGGTGGTGACCTCGATTGCCTTGGAGGTTTCTCTAGTCAGGATCTGTAGGCGTCTTTTCTGCTTGATCCTGAGGCGGATTTGGACCTCATTTCAAAACTGGGCTTAAGACCTGGACTACCCCATTTTCTTCGAACAAGCGACGGCCATGTCGACGAGCTGAAGAAGGAAGTGGGGCCCAAGGATGGAGGGCAGCTTCGGTTCTTGTCTTGGAGGTTGGAGGCCTCGGTTTGACATCAAGTCGTTGCCCCGAATTCCTTTGTGAGGCCTGGATGTTTGGTTGACCCGGGGATGGCTCAAGATGATATTCTTAGAGAAGACCTTTGAAAACTAGGGCTTGAGGTGCTTGCATGATGTCGAGGAAGTGGTAAAGGAAGAAGTTGGTTCATGACTCCGCTTGAGTCTGGATCCGAGAGGGACTTGCAAACATGGTGCATGTGCACCTTAGGGATCAGCCTGGGCTCGGTCAATGTGAGGGACAAGGCGGGAGCTTCTCTCTCACAAGGTGAAGTTGTCTGTGCTGGGAGGGAACACGAAATGGTCGACCCTCCTGTGCTCGAGGTGGCATAGAGCTAGCGCTGCCCCGAGCTGTGGAAAGCGAATGCATGGCGCATGTAGGTTTAGTCCCAGAAGGCCTGGCCCTAGATGCGAGCACAAGGAAATATGAGGATTCCACCGAGGTGTGGCTAGTGTGGATAGACCACGAGCCTTTGAGTGTGTGGGAGGGGTGAAGACATCAAGACCTCGGTCTCTGTGTACCGGCCTCTAGGTGTGGAGGCTTAAAGCAATGAAGGAGCACAGGGCGTTTCTTGGCAGCGATCCTCAGGAGCGATGATAGTTTGCTTTCCTTTCACAAAGATCGACGGGGCAGCCTTCTGGCATACCGCAGTAGTATGACTGGCAGGAGATTTACCAGTAGCAAGGTGTGCGGCAGCATGAGTGCTACCCATGCAAGGGGCCGTGGTGGAGAGTCCACCAGGGCGAGAAAGCGGGGAGGCAAGGACCTTTAATTCTCCTATCACACCGATTCAGGTGAGAACCTGAGAGCCGAATCTTGAGTCCTGACTCAGAAGGAGAGTACAGAAGGAGGATTGAGCGACTCACTTCCCTAGGACGGCCATGAGTGCTGGGATACGGAAGTCCCTGACCCAGATGAATGGGTTAAACAACCCCTATTTCATAGAAATAGGTATAGAAAGTAAAAAGGAAATTTGTCAAACAAGAGTGAACCGACTAAGGGGTAGTAAGTCCCCAGTGGAGTTGCCAAGCTGGTTAGGTGCATCGATCTCACCCTCCGGATCTAGGTGATCTTGCTATACATGTCTCTGGTTTTTGGTGAACCTGGGATTTGAGATCGCTCTCGCAGAACCTTGCTCGAGGACAAGGGCAGGTATACCAATTAATGAGAGAGGAATTTTAGGAGGATTCGGGACTTACTCGGGCTAGCTCCCGTGGACGCCCTCTAGATCATGAAGAAAGCCCCTCAACTACTTGAGTTGTTTGGGAATCGCCTCCCTTGCCCTGTAATCCTTCTGTTTTTTTGCACAACACTTTTATGGTTAATCTGTAAGACAAGTGGGTCGAAGGGACCCGCCCTTTTCTTAGGGCAATGCACGTTCACATGAGAAGGCGATGAAGTGTAAGGTTTAGTGAGAGATAGAAAGAGAAGAGAACTTAACGTAGGGGTGAGACTAGCATGACAACCATAAATTACAGGCTCGGAGCGGTAGCAAGACGGGCATGGTTCTCAGAACCAACAAGGCGAAAATACTATTCAAAACTGAAGTCGACGTGTCGGTGAAAGGCTAGGACTAACCTCAATCAAGTGAGAGGAGAAAGAGGTGAAGAGGAAGAACAAGACGACAAAGAGAAGGGGAAATCCGGACGTCAATAAGCATCACGATTGGCAATGCAAGGAGATGGTGCAACCCTTGTGGATGGCGCTAGCTCTTGATGAGGCACACGATAACAGTTTCTCCTAGGTCGCATGGCGATAGGCACGAGACACAGGGAGAACAGTGACGAGTATCAAGCAAGTGGAGGAGGCTCGCAGACCGCGATAGGTGTTGTCAAAGCCCCTAGCGGGTGGCGATAGGAATCGTCGTCTACACTAGACTCGCAACAAGGAGAGACCCCTGCAGGTGGCAACACACATTACCGTTTGGGCTCCTCACCAAGACGTCAAAGCCACATCTATGGGCGGCGATGGGCAGCGCCATCTACAAACCTCACTTGAAAGAAGAAACAAACGAATAAAAGGGGAAGGACACTCGCGCATGGCACGACCATCATCATGCGCGCCCTGTGAGACCAAGGGAGAGGCAAGCACAGCACTGCCACTGCCATGCATGACCCCTGCGAGGAACTTAGACAAAGAAGAAGGACAAGAGAGGGCCGAAGAGAGAGAGAAGAAGAAAAGAAAAAAAAAAGAGAGAGAAGGTTTACCTCAACCCTGAGGGACCGGTCAAAAGTCTCTCTCACCTCCCTCCCTCTCTCAAGTGTGACACAACAATGATAACAAAGAGAAACTTGTATTAAGTGAAAACTCTCTTGTGTGTGTATCTGTCCCTTGTTTTTTTCTGCGTACAATGATACGTATATATAGAAGTGTTCCCCAAACATGAGTGTATGTTCAAAAGTAACCATAACTACAGAAAATTAAGATTAAATTGAATTAAAAGAAATTAGAAAATAGGGTGAAAAATGACAGATTTGCCCCTTCCTAACAAGTAGTGGAATTTCAGAACAGTCCTTATGTTGCCCTAGAACTTGCATGATATTGCATGGATTATCCAGGGTTGTTCTGATGCCTAGTTGATCGTAAGATGATTCCTTTCTTGTAGGGCCCGGCATGGTGATCAATTGGATATCAACTTTGAGCTGTGGATCGTGTTTTTGATGCACCATCATGTGACTTGAAATTTGATTAGATCTTGAAACTTTGGATCGATAGTGTGTATCGTTCCTTGATGTTTTTCTGTGTTTTCTTCGTTGAATCACACTGAGCATGCAACTACGATCACAGGGCACCAAACGCAGCTGGATTCCGTGGCTGAACGAAGACTTTGCAAGTTTGGAATTTTGGCCGGAGTCAAGGATTCCGACGACAGAATTTGTGGTCTGTTTGTTGGCTTCATGTGCAAAATTCGACCGTTAATCATGTACGGGGTTCAGGTTGGAGATGGCCCGAGACCTTACACCAGTAATGGAATTAGTCTCATGTAGATTGGGCTCCCGAGAGCCATGATTTGGCCACTCGAGCGAGGCACAACACTGCTGAATTTCCTACACTTTCTTCGTGGATCAACAACTTCTCGCTAGCTTTTCTTCGTGCTCGGGTATCGTCATGGGATGTGCCACATATCGACTCGCTCGTCTTAGGGATAGTCAAGATATGAGCATTGAAAATCACTGGTCGTGACTGTCCCTTCAATGGTGTAGTGTTGCAGGGTGGTCGTACGGGAATAGTGTGCGGCTTCTCCAGTTTCACTCTTTTGGCCATAACTTCTTCCAGAAATGTCCGTTTGAGATGAAACTTGACCGTTGGAGGTTTTCAATCGTGATGGATCCAATGGTCATAGTCTCATAGCAATTTGAGACATTGAAAATGTTTCTCTAGTTATAGGGGTCTGTTTCAAGGTGCTAAAGATTGATGCTGTCGGAACTATTTCTTAGTCTGCACTACCTTAAACATGTCAGAATGTTACAAAACTTGATAGAAGACTCTTGAGAAACCTCATGAAGATCTTGGCCAGTTCTATGGCTGGTATGAGATTGTCGAAATTTCCACCACTTCCTAGGCCATTATTGAGCGAGGGCCCAATGTTGATGAAGAATACCTTCCAACACCTCACTCTAGATCCAAACATGAGGTTTGAACTACCTCATATTTATTAAGTTGGAGAGGGACGTGTCAATTAACTGAAGCAAAGAATGGGATCTAAGGACAGAGGGCAACCTGGGTCGTTGCCTTGGAGGCTATAGGCCCCTGTTTGACATCTGCCCATTTCCCCGGATTCCCTTGTGAGGCTCGAGTGCATGCCTGATCTGGGGCAGCTAACTCAAGATGGTACTCTTAGGGAAATCGTTTGAATACCAGATCTCGAGGTGCTTGCCTAGTGAAGGAAGAGTGACAAAAGAAAGAGCTAGTTCATGATTTTGCTTGAGTTGGGATCAGGGAGCAACTTATAAAGTTAGTGCGTGTGCACCTTTAGGGTTAGCAATCTAGGTGACTTAGGGGTCAGCCTGGGTTAGCTTAATTGGTTCGACCTTAGGAGGTCGAGACCCACGATTTTGTGTCTGCGAGGGACCGGGTAGGAATCTATCTCTCACAGGGTGAAGCTGTGGGTGATGAGAGGGAGGACAGAGTGGTCAACCCTCGTGTGCTAGAGCTAACATTGCCCCATGCTGCGGGATGCATGGCGCGTGCAATGTTTGGCCCGAGAAGGCCTAACCTTGAAAGTGAGTTCGAGGCAGCATGAAAGTTGCCCCGAGGTGTGGCTCGAGTTGTTAGTCCACCAACCTTTATGTGTGTGCGGGAGGTGGACGCCGTAGGGTTTCCCCCTCTGTGTTCCAAGCCTCCAGGGGCAGAGGTTCCAGGTGGTGAAGGAGTTCGGAGGGCAACCTTGCCGTGACCCTCAGAAGTGATGGCAACTTGATTGCCTTTTGCGAGTGTGGACAGGGCAGCCTTCCGGTGTACTTCAGAAATATGACTGGCAAGGGACTTGCCAGTAGTAAGGTGCATGTTGTGTTGTTTAAAGCTCAAAATTCAAGCGATCTACGAATGTAAATCCCTCAGATGTGACACTTTAAACTAACAAAAAATAAATGAAAAGCAATGGTTGAGAAGGTGGGACAAATCAAATTCAAATATGAGGTCAGATCTGCCAAGAAACGAGCAGATCTGCTCTTAGATCTGTGGCGGAGCCAGCATGATCCAAGAAATAAAAAATATGATTTTTAAAGCAAATTAATAAAAAAAAAATCAAAGTAAAATAAAGCAGTAAGGAAATGAAGAATGATAGATGGTAGAGGATGATACCAAACCGAGCCGGATGGCTCGGGACTCTCGAGCCTTCTGGGGCTAACCCATATTCGTACGGTTCCTCTTGCCTTTTTGGTCCAGATGTCGATCAGCAAGTCTCTGGTAGATCTGGTCGGTCCTAAGGGTAGATTTAGGGTTTCTCTCACGGGGCTAAGGCTTATGTTAGATAGGGTTTTCTCTCTGAGTTTTTCTCTCAGATCCCTATCTCTTGTAGCACTCTAAGATATTTGTCTCTATCTCAGGTTTCAATTTCTCTCTTAGGATTTTCTCTCTCGTCTCCTGCCCCTTCTAAATGGTCTCCCAAAAGATGCTAAAAGGGGGGCCCAACTTGTTGGGAATGATAAGAATGCGCAACAAGGAAATTCCTGGTGAAAAGATCCAACTTTTAAGGATCCTCGATCTGGGTCAAATGGGTCTTGTCGCCCGGGTGGCACGGGTCTTGTTGCCTAGGCGGCACCCCTAGTGTCACCCAAGGCTGGGTGGCAGGCCCTGTGTCGCCCAAACCAAAAATTTTCAAAATTGAGTTTTCTCAATTCAGGTGAAGCTTTCAGAGAAACTTTTGGTCAAAACAGATCTTTTTACTATTTTAAAGATTTTTTCCGTAAAACAACGCATTTTCAAGTTTTTGGGTCAAAACCGGGTTTAACAGGGTTCTGGGCTGGCAGAATTGCTTTGGGTCCAAGGGTAATTTATGTGACCTATGGAATTTGGGTTCACTAAGTCAATGTGATACTAAGGGTCCAAGAAAACCATAGAATTCACCAGGTGATGCAGAAATTGTTTCCTTTACACCTTGCTCTTGACTTCCAAAACCATAACCTGGTTGGAAGCCTTGGGAGAGGTCTGCCAAGCTTCGAGGGACCCGAAACCGTATCGATGTTAACATTGGATAATGTCCTCCATCAATGCAGATGTTTGTAAAATTTCAGGAACAGGGTCATCGGCCTCTAGGGGTAAGGTGGCACAATCAGCCTGCTCAATGGAAACAAGCAGGATTTCCCCGAGCTCGACTCCTATGGCTAGCTTTCCGCTACGTGTGCTTGGGTTAAGAAAAGAAGGGAGTTCAGTGCATACTTTCGCGATGTCTTTTTTCATTGTAAATTTGAGGCATTGATGGAGCGTGGAGATGACCACGAGGTTTTCATGGAGCCAGGGTCTTCCTAGCAGCATGTTGAAAGAAGGTTTTATGTTCAAGACATAAAACTTTACCGGCTGAATGGTGGGAACACTTTTGAGTGTGAGAGGACATATGCCCTTAGCTTGCCTGTTGGTATGCAGCAATGGTTAACTGACATGGTTGGAAGTTATCCGGGCTCTTGCCTATGTACTTCACCGTTTTCATAGGGCATATATTCAGGGATGCCCCATTATCAACCAGCACTCTCCTTATCTCATATCCTTTCATGAAAATAGTGATATGAAAAGGCTCGATGTGAAAGCGATTGACATTAGCTGGGATGTCATCGTCTGTGAATATGATTGGCATTGGTGTTATTAGTTGGTTGATCATCCTACACAACTCATCCGGTTCTGTGTTGCTCGGGATATGGGTCTTAGCAAGAACCTTTTCTATTTGCGCTCAATGTGCCGGCAAATTCCTAAGCAACTCCAAGATGAAGATTTGAGCATGGATCTTCTCGGGATGAGTTGGTAGATTATAGGTGGTTGCAGATCCTTGAGTTCTTTTATTAGGTTCATGACCCCTAACCCTTACTGATGGTTTAGCTGTTGAAGTGGCTCCCATTCTTTCATCAAGAGTGTCTGCCATCAATTGGATGGGTTTGAACACTCAACCTCTTGGGGTTAAGGAATCAACTTCGCCAGTCTGGAAGTCGATTGGGTCATCCATAGCAATAGTAATGGGAGACCTCAGGGTGTTGGCCCCTTGTTTGGAAGATGATCCCTTTTCATAAGCTTCGATCATGTCAATCGCGAGGGCATCATCTTCGTCATACTGGTCCCACTTAGGGGGATCATCAGAATACAGGGACGAAGAGATTCCTCTAGGAAGACTCAAGAGATCTTCTTTAACTTCTTGGAGATGATGATCACAAGAAAATATGAATTGGCTGGGATGATCTTCTTCGTCTCCATTTTCAATCGTGTGAATGATAACAAGCTCCTTTGAGTTACTCGGAGCTTCCATTTCTTCCGTCGTTGTGGCCGTATTTTTGGGGAGAAGGTTTGTGAAGAAAGCCATCTTTTGATTAGGTCCTTCAACAGGTTGATTTTTAGGTCCGACAGTGATGTTGCCTCTATTAATCAACCCTTGAATCACCCGCTTCAAGTAGAAACAGTTTTGGGTATCATGTACATGGTTTTTATGCCACTTGCACCATCTGTTCTCATCCTTAACCTCAAATGATGGTTCAGATGGTGGAGGGAGTTGAACCATGTTTTTCTTCAGGAGTAACTCTAGCACTTTTTTCTAACAGGTCTTTGATAAGAGTGAAGTTGTCCTCTCGCCTTCGAATATTATTTTGAGCATTAGCTCTAGGTTGACCCCTATGATTTTGATTCCTATTATTATGCTGGGTGGCTGAACACTGAGCCGGTCTGTTAACGACAATTTTGTTAACCTGACCGAAAGCTTTGCCCTTGTCGTTGCTCTTATTTTTATTTTAGAGAGTCATGATGGGTTTGTTATAGAGCTGGGTACTGAGGGGTGTCGCTCTCGCCCTTTCATTTCAAGCCACCCACTCAATCATGGAGTCAAAAGAGTGGGGGATAAGTCCTTGGCTAAAGAAGGTCCTATATTCAAGAGCTGCATTTTCTAAGGCCATGGAGATTTTAACTGGGTCCGTGAGTGGACATTCGATGACGCGCATTGCCACCTCGCGGAATCAACCGATAAAATCCTTGAAGGAATCTCTTGGGTTTTGTTTGGTTACACTAAGCTCGCTCAGGAAAAGAGGTCTTGGTGTCGACCTACGGTAATGAGGGACGAATTATGTGTGGTTGAACGATCTTTATTCTCCGATGTCAGTTTAAAGCCTCACCAGTTAAAGTTTGTGAAAACAGGACCTTCAATTGGTTAGGCCTATCTCGCAAGGCTCGAACGGAGAGGAGGTACGTGTTGACATGAATATCTGGGTCACTCTTCCCATTGAATTTGTTTTTAAACTTTGGGATCACAAACCTAGGGGGAAGGTCTTTCATGCCTCCAAGGGTCTCATGAACATAGGCTTTTGGAGGTAGGATTTCATGCATACCCATCCTTACAAGCATATCTCGTATTACTTTAAGGTGCCTTCTTGTTGAGTATTCGGCATGAGAGTAGGTCCATCGGTTGGTGGGTTCCCAAGCATAGACTGATGAGTCGAGACTTAGATGTTCACCTTCTTTGGCCTGTGATAGATGAGTTGCGGTTACCGAGGCGATTTGACACATTTGTCCTTGAGAGGCGTACTGACCCATAGGTGTCGCCACCGATTACGGAAATGGCACAGTTTGTTGGATCGAATGGACTAACGGGACCGATTGAAGAATCGACAGACTTGGTTGAGCCGGGGGTTGACCTATATTGCTAACTTGGTTTGGATTTGACCCATGAGCTGGGGCATGAACAGTATAACCTAAGTCAACTAGACTTTTAAGTGCAGCTTGGCCACCCATCTCACCTAAGGGCTGATCTAAACCGATGCCTCTATTCCATACAGTGTTAAGAACATCATGAGCGATACTATGGTGGCTCGAGGCAGAATTGGATCTCCTAGACCTAGGTGGGTCTTGGTTCTGAGACCACTGCATCTCAGGGTTATCTTGGTTTGAGTTGGGGGAATTGGCGTTAGATGCCGCATAAATTTCTTCCCTCACTCGACTTCTTCTTTGGCTACCAAAAATCCCATGTAGGATGACGTCTGCTCGGACACCCTGACTATTCAGAGTTTTTCGGCTGAATTAGCTTTTCGGAACACACCGACTTTGGGACTAGGAGTGGACTCTTGGGAATCTGCCTCCAACTGAAGACCTGGGTATAAGATAATGGATTGGCATGAGGTTTGTTGATAGTTCCAAGGGATTGCAGCATATTGGTCCCTAAGTTTGGGAAGGTTTGGTTTAAACTCAGCTGTGGAGCAATCATCATGCTCATCTTGAGTAACCGACATGGTGACTCTCTTTGGTTGGGTTCTAGAATCTAGACTTAGGTAAGGGCTAGACTCGATGGCTTAGGGCAGACCTAATCAGACTCTAGGGGCAAAACTTTAGTTGAGAAACTTGGCTAAGACTAGACTAGAACCTAAACTTGCTAAACTCAATGGGTTTTGGTCTAGACCCTGAACTAGGGTAAGCCTAGTTTAGCTCGAGAGGAAACTCTAAGCTTAGACCTATGCTAGAACCTAGACTAAGATCTAGACTAGAAGGGTGCGAGTCTCGGCTCAGATCAAGAGTGGGTCTAGGTTCGGAGCTGGTTCTGACCTGGACTGAGCTGAGTTCAAGCCTGAGCTTGGACCTAGAGGGTTTTTAAACTCATACTAGATGTGGACCCAGACTGGATCAAGATTGAACAAGGAACGAGCCTTCGGCTCAGACCAAGAGAGGGCCTAGGTTCGGACCTGTGCGTGAACCTGGTTCAGACCTGGCTAGGCCGGGTACAAGCCTGGACTTGTACCTATAGAGTTTTAATGATCAGACCAGGTGTGGATCTGGAATGGATCAAAGATGATTTAGGAACGAGCTTTCGGCTTGGATCAAAAGGGGGCCTAGGTTCGGACCAAGGCAAAACCTAGTTCGAACCTCGGTTAGGCTGGGTATAAGCCTGGACTTGGAGCCAGAAGCTTCAGCTCGAACCAAAAGCTGGTCCAGACAGGAATCTAAGATTAAACGATAAAAAATAAGCAAGCAAGCACATGGAAACGTTTGACCTAGTCTGATTATGGGTAAGCATGGCTTGAGAATGGGTTCCTAACTATTGAAATGCGGCTAGGCTAATATAAGTCCCCACATAGCTCCTAGCCTCCTGTTATAGAATGATCTCCAGGTCCAACTATACACGGAGTTGCTTTATGGCAAAGGATTACGAAGGGGCGCTCACAGTTAAAGTTATACGAATCCCAACCGCCTCGACTCCCAAAGCTAGGTTCCCCTCATGCCATTAACGTGGATTTTGGGGGTTTTCAAAATTTTCTGGTTTTTTAGCATTCCCAGTCGGTGTGTGCTAGAGTGTGTAAAGAAGCATCCAAATGAAAATAAAGTCAAGTACACAGGCACACAATAAGAAAGAAAACAAATGAGCGGTCGGTGCTGATCCTGCCTTGCGATGTGCGCTTCGAGGCTAAAATCGCTCGAGGCACAATATAGATGGAGGGGTGAGGAACCCCTAAGAAGGTACAGTCAGAAAAATTAAACCAGGCACAATCCCTACTAAGTCGAGCGCATCCCAAGTCGAGGGTGACTCGAACGGGACATGGTTCTGGGAGGGTGCAAGCAGGCCTTGATGTACATATATATATATATATTTTAAATTTTTATATTTTTTAACTTTTATGAAATACAGTTAGACTAAGCATAGTGAAAGTAGGAAAAAATTGTTTCAGCAAAAATCAATAAACTAAAATAAAAAACCGAAAACTTTTTAAAAATTTTATTCTAAGCCAAAAATTGGTGAACAAGCAAAAAAAGGCTCTAAAACAAGCCTATGGGGTCCCAGAATGTTTCTTGGATTTCTGTAACAGGGCGGCATGGACCGTGTCACCCGGGCAGCACGGGTCATGTCGCACCTATAGGTTGGGCGACTGGGGTCGTGTCGCCCAAAAAAAGAGAAGATTACTTTTTTATTTTTATCTTGTTGATCTTGGTGAAATAAGGCTACTGAAACATGCAGAAGAAAAAAAATCAGAATTTTTGA
The DNA here is from genome assembly GCF_000471905.2 of Amborella trichopoda. The sequence goes on from NW_006497091.1 coordinate 728,544, forward strand.
TGAAATAAAATTAAAACAAAGTAAAACAGAAGAACAACAGATAAAATAGACCTGTATCAAGCAAAATATTTTTTTGGTATTTTTAAAAATGTTATTTTGCTTTAAAAGTATGTGAATAGAAACAAAAGAAACCCAGAACGCACCTTGAAAAATTTTAAAAAATTCTTAATTGGTAGACATGGGGAACCAGAGAGCGTGTCACCCGGGACCTGGGGGACACGGTCCGTGTCGCTTGGGCGGCACGCCTACTGTCACCCAAAACATTATTTATTTTTATTTATTTTTACATTTTTATATTGTAGATATTGATAAAATAATCTTACTGTAAACTCAGAGAAATAGCAGATAAAATGGTTTTTGATGAAAATAAATTAAAATAAAGCAACAACAGATCTAAGAGAAAAATATTTTTTTTGTATTTTTAAATATTTTATTTTGACCTGAAACATTGGGAAACAAAATGGTACCTATAACATGCCTGCAATGTTTCAAACTATTATGAGATTTTTGAAATTTTGAAGCACGGATCATGCTCGATTTGCCCCACGGTGGGTGCCAAACTGTTTATAGCGCAAAATCGAAACGATCTACTAATGTAGATCCCTCATATATGACACTTTAAAATGACAAAAGATAAATTAAAATAAATGGTCAAGAAGGTGGGAAAAATCGAATTCAGATCTGAGGCGAGATCTGCCTAGAAACGAGCAGATCTGCTCTCAGATCTGTGGTAGAGCCAGCATGATCCAAAATATCAAAAATTTGATTTTTAAATAAAATTAAGAAAAATAAAATAAAATAAAAATAAATCAGTAAGGAAATGAAGAAAGATAGAGGATCGAGAATGACACCAAACCAGGTTGCATGGCCGGAGACTCCCGAGCCTTCTAGGACTCACCCGTATCAGAACCGTTCCTCTTGCCCTTGGGGTCCAGATTCCGATCAGCAAGTCTCTGGTAGATCTAGTTTGTGTCCTATGGGTAGATCTGGGGTTTCTCTTAGGGGGCTAAGGCTTAGGTTTGATAAGGTTTTCTCTTTGAGTTTTTCTCTCAGATCCCTATCTCCTACAACCCTATAGGATTTTTGTCTCTATCTCAGGTTTCAATCTCTCTTAGGGTTTTTTCTCTCGTCTCCCGCCCCTTCTAAATGGTCCCCCAAAAGATGCCAAAAGGGGGGCCTAATTTGTTGGGACCCCCTAATCATGCGTAACAAGGAAATCCCTAGTCAAAAGGTCCAAGTCTTGAGAATCCCGGATTTGGGCGGCACGGGGCATGTCGCCCGGGTGGCATCGGTCGTTTCGTCTGTGTGGTACGCCCCATGTCACCCAAGGCTAGGCGGCATGGGTCATGTCGCCTGGGTTGGACGCCCCATGTCGCTAAAACAAAAAAAAATTTAAATTGAGTTTTTTCAATTTAGGTATGTTATCAGCCTCTTGTGAAGCTCTTAGAGAAAATTTGGGCCAAAACAGATTTTTTACTATTTTTAAATATTATTTCTGTAAAACAACATGTTTTCATGATTTTGTGTCAAAACAGGGTGTAACAGGGTTTCTGGGCTGGCAGAATGGTTCTGGTCCAAGGGTAAGTTGTGTGACCTATGGATTTTGAGTTCACTAAGTCAATGTGATCTTAAGGATCAAAGAAAACCACAGAATTTACTAGATTTAAAATGGGGTGTCTACATGTGTGCGGCAGTGGATATGCTACCAATGCAAGGGGCCTTGGTGGAGCGCCCACTCGAGCGAGGAAGCGGAGAGTCAGGGACCTTTAAGTCCGTTGTCGCACGAACCTAGGAAAGCACCTGGGAGTCGAACTATGAGTTCTAACTCAAAAGGAGTCTAAGGAAGCAAGCCTGAGCAACTCTCTTCCTTGGGACGGCCGCGAGTGTGGGGATGAGAAAATACCTGACTCGGATGAATGGCTTGAATAACCCAGATACCATAGAAAGTAGTGTAGAAAGTAAAAGGTGATATTGATCGAATAAGAGCGAACCAGTGAAGGTGTAATTCCCCAGTGGAGTCACCAAGCTGGTTTGGTGGATCGATCTAGCCTCCCCTAATCTAGGTGATTGAGGGACATGTGCCTCGGGTTCGGAACACCCCGGACTTGAGATCGCTCTCTGAGGAACCTCAATCACAGAATAAGGGCAGGTGTCCAACTATTGGAGAGCAATTTTGGATGTGAGGACTAACCTCACCTGGGTCCATGACTTACTATATCTGACTCGTGCCGGTGTCCTCTTAGATCACGATGGAAGGCCCCCCAGCTGCTTCTGCTGGTTCGAAATCTCCTCTCTTGACTTGTAATCTCCTGGTTTTCTGCACAACACTATTATGGTTAATTTGCAAGACAAGTGAGTCGAATTACCCACCCTTGTCTTAGGGCAATCTACCTTCATATGGCTGAGAGGGTGAGAAGATAAGGTAATGAAAAGAAGGAGGTTTGAATAAGAGGAGAAAAGAAGAGGGAACTCAACAAGGGGACGAGACTAGCATGATAGCTGGACCAGTGCAATGACCAACTCGGAGTAGTAGCAAGACAGGCATGGTAACTCAGTACTGGCGCGACGACAATACAACTCGATAGTCAGACCGCTATAGTAGTGCTAGACTGAGTCTACCCTCAGTCAAGTGAGGAAAAACGAGAATGTAAAGAAGGCACAAGACGTCGGAGAAATAGAATCTCGATGGCGCTAGGCATCACCACCCTCAACCACGAAGTAGCAGTGTCATGGCCTTTGGACGGCACTAGACACTACTGCTCATGGCTGGAGAGTGAATAGTGAACTATAGGAGGCTCTAGGCATAACACCCTCTCTTAGGCGGCGATAGCATCTTGTGAAGCATGCGACGATAGCCACTTGTGAAGCGTGCAGTGGTAATTCCTTCTGAGGCACACAGCGATAGGCATGAGACGCAAGACTGAGGCTTGCGGACAACGATAGGCACCGAACGCAAGAAGGAAGCTCGCAGACAGTGATAGGCACCGAGCGCATGAAGAAAGCTCGCGGACGGGGATAAGTATCTCCAATATCCTTTACGAGCAGTGATAGACATCGCCGTTTGTGATAGGCAGAGGGAGTAAGAGAGGAGCTCGCACACGGTGATAGGTATTGCTGCGACCCTTCACGGGCGGCGATAGGCATCACCATCTGCGATAGGCTGGCAACAGGATGAGATCCCTGCAGTGGCAATGGGCTTCGCCGTCTGTGCTCCTCGCTGAGGCATCGAGAACACATTTGTGGATGGTGATGAGCAGTGTTGTCTACATACCACGCTGAGAGATAGAGACGAACGAAAAGGAAGAAGAAAGGAGCACACTCATGGTGCTGCCATCGCCATGTGTGACCTGTGAAACCACAGGAGGGGAAGAAGGAAAGAGGCATGCACGACACTTGCCACTGTCGAGCTTGGCCTTTGAGAGAAGCTCAGACGAAGACGAAGAAGAAGAAAGAAAAGAAGAGAGTAAATATTTACCTTGAGCTTAGGGTTATCGATCTAAAATTTTCTCTCTCCTTTCTCTCCCTCTCTCCAAACGTGACCCAACAATGAGAAGAAAGAGAAATTTTGCTAAGCAAAGTTCTCCTTCATGAATGAATGAGGGGGTCTGCGTATAATTGTAGTAGGTGGCATATTTAGAATTGTGCCCACAAACATGAGTGGATTCATCAAGATTAAACCTAATTGTTTGAAATTAAGATTTAACTGAATTAAAGGAATTAGAAATACGATGCAAAATGATAGATTTGCCCCTTCCGAAAAATTTATGGAATTCCAAACAATCCCTATGCTGCCCTAGAATGTGTGTGATTTTACATCGATGATCCAGAGTTATTTTGATGCCCGTTTGATCGAAAGATGATTGTTTTCTTATAGAGCTTAGCATGGCAATTGATTTGATACCAACTTCGAGCCATGAATCGGGTTTTTAGGGCACGATCATGCGTCTTGAGATTTAGGTGAATCTTGAAACTTCAAAATGATAGTGTGCTCATTCCTTATTTTTTTTGTGATTTCTTCACAATATTACACTAGCATATCCTCACGATCGAGTGGCAACAAATGCAGCTTGATTCCGTGTCCGGACAAAGATTTTACAAGTTTGGAGATTTGGTCAGAATTTGAAATTTCGGTGCCCGAATTTGCAATCACTTCATCAGCTTCATATGCAGAATCTGACTATTCATCATGTATAAGGTTCAGACTATAAATAGCCCTAGATCTTACACACATAATGGAACAGGCTGCTCAAGCGAAGAGCGATGCTGTTGATTTTCCTGCAACTTTCTTCAAGGATTAGCAACTTCTCTATAGCTTTTCTTCGCACTCGGGCGTCGTCGAGGGGAGTGCCACATATCGAAACGCTCGTCTTGATGAGACGAACACGCTCCATCAAGTTTGAGCACGATCTAATCTTAGACGAGGGAGATATAAGCGTCACAAGTCACTGTTTTGGATTGTCCCTTTAATGGAGTTTAGTTGCGAGGTGGTCGCATGGGAATAACGTGAGGCTCCTCCTATTTCAATCTTTCACTTATAACGTTTTCCTGGAGTGTCCATTTAAGCTGAAATTTGACCCCTGGAGATTTTCAAACGTTCCGGATCCAATGGCGATGGTTCCACAACAATTTGAAGCATCGAAGATGTAGTTATAGTTATAGGGGTCCGTTTCAGGGTGCTAGAGGTTGATTCTACCGAACCTATTTCTCAGTCTTCACTACCTTAAACAAGTTGGAATGCGATGAAACTTGGTAGGAGACTTTTGATAGTTCTTATGAAGATCTTGACCAGTTCTGGGACCATTCTGAGACTATCAAAATTTTTGCTATTTGTTAGGCTTTATTGACCGACTTCTCCCTTTATTCCGCATCGGGGACCAAGGTGCCGAAAAGTGTCTTCAACCTCACCTACATTTTCTTCCTCCATCAAGTTTCAAGCATCCAAGGTAAAGTCCCCTAAAATGGGACCTCCTTGAAGGCCATCCTCCTTTCAAGTCTGGCTAATTTGGGAGACCCCCAACTGGTTCTGTGGGATGTAAGCCAAGAGATAGCTTGTTTGTTCCTTACATTTTTGTTTGCATAGGGATAAAGCTAACAAGAAGGGCCCCCACCAACGAAAATGCCAAGATCTCCTCTGCTAGATTGGGATAAAGCCCACAAGAAGAGCCCCCCACTAGCTGGAACATCAGTAGTTCACATCGATAAAAAAGTCATAAGCCCGCCGAAGGAAGACCATCAACATGACCTCTAAAAAAAACAGATTCTAACGGAACCTAGAGAAAGCCCCTCATCAAGGCACTGGACCATTAGAAACCACTTTGGTCGCCCCCCCAGCAAGGGAAAAGCTCAGCAAGGTCTACCCATCGAGGATTGTGTTGTGTTAGTGATCAAGAAAGAAACTATTTATCGAGAGGCAATAAACACGTTTTGGCAAGGAATCATTAAAAGAGCTACGACATTATATTTTTTCGAATGTCCCACTCCTCGGTTCTCTCAAAGCGCAACATCCGTCAGGGCAAGTTGTCATATGTCATTTTTTATGTACTTCCATAAGCCCATGAAAATAAGGAGAGAGCCTGCAACCGTCTGGTCTCACAGGTTCACGAAACACCCGTAGACAAAGATTGTGTCGAAAATAAAGCCTTTAGCCTAGCGACCTGGATGCGATGTCCTCACACTAAGAAACGACCTTTCACTGTAGCCCTATGCTAACGGCTGCAGCTGGGCACCAGACCACCGCTATTGTGCTCAGAACGTTGAAAATCCCCCGATGACCCTACGCTCATGCGACTTCATGACTCATGGGTTTTACCATAGCGCAGTGCGGCTTCACCAAACCATCTCGAAAATGGGGACTACGACAATGTTTTCTACCCATGGTGCCTTCCTTTGAAGCAAACAGAGCTCAAACATTGACATGTTCTAGATCATGCCAGCCCCATCATTTTGATCTATGGCACACACTGTGGCGTGACTGAGAACCTCTGTTGCTCTGAAGAGGAAAGTGATCAATGAAACCAAGGAAAAAAAATAAGCTTCGGATTCAGTAAAGCATAGCTCAATGTCATGGATAACCGTGGGGTGGAGTTCAATAGAATCACCTTGCTTAGAGTTACAGGGTTAGGTGCCTTAATTTTTCTCTCCAGATCAGGATGATCGGGCGACACGTGTCTCGAGTTTTGGAGGAACTCAAGACTTTGAGATCGCTCTCTCGAGAACCTCGTTCAGGAATAAGGGCAGGTATTATCAACTGATAGAGAGGAATTTAAGGTGGGTTCGGGACTTACTCGGTAATAAAACTTTTTCGGAATCACCACCCTTGGCTTGTATTCTACTATTTTTTACAATCACACACATATGGAAAATGTTACAAGACAGGTGGGTCAACAGACCTCACCTTGCCTTCAAGTGAACGTACACATGCGTGCACATTCAAAAAGAAGAAGAAAATAATGAGAGAAGAAAGATGGGGGAGAGAAGAAATTGACCGAGTGGGGAGATCAATACAATGACTAAGCTGGTAGGTAATTGGTCTAACGTGGCAGTAAAACAAGCTCGGTAACTCAAAACGGCTCAACAAAATTACTACTAGAGGTCAATATCGATACTGACTCGCTAGACATGATGGTTAGTCTATCATGACATTAAAGTGGATACTGTAATTCTACCACAACAACATTACGACTAGACGACAAGACTACCATGAAAGGCAAATCTTGACCCCTCTTACACAAACGAAAGAATACAAGAAAGAATGGAGATCATAGAGAAAAAATAAGAAGATAAGAGAAGAAACAGAGAATAGGAAGAAGGAGAGGAAAATAAAGAATGGAGGGGAAGAGTGTGAGAAAAGAGAGAAGGAAGGTGCAAAGATACAGATGGCAATGAGAGGGGAAGAAGGAAACTTAGTCGGCGATATGTCTCCACCGATTATGACTGGTTGAAAGCATTTTTCAATACCTTGTTCCCTGATAGGAAGCAAGTCAATAAAGCCTACAAAACAGTGGAAATTTCGACAGTCTCATAATTTCCCTTGAATTGGTCATGATCTTCATCAGCAGTTCAAAAGACCACTTGCCAAGTTTCAACATGATCAAACATGTATAAGGCAGTGAACACAAAGAAAAAATTTCAACGAAATCAATCTTTAACACCCTAAAATGGAACCTGTAGCTAGAGGCATACTTTTGGTGTGTCAAACAGTAGTAGGGCCACTGTCATTAGACTTGGTATGGTCGAAAACCCATATGGGTCAAGTTTCGGCTTAATCGGGCACCCCAAGATAAACATATGGGTAAAATATTGCAAAGGGGTAGGCCGCACACTATTCCCGTGTGGCCACCCTGCACTAAAACTCCATTAAGAGTGGTTGTTTTTACAGTCATGGGCAGTCACTTTTGGGGCCTATATCTCACTCGTTCCAAGTCGGATTGCTCCTAAATTTGGTGAGCGTGTTCATATCATCAATATGAGCAATTCGATATGTCGTACGCCTCATGAGGACACCCAAGTAGAGGGAAAAACTAGAAGGAAATTGCTGATCCGTGAAGGAAGTTGCAGGAAATTCAACAGTAGCATGCCTTGTTTGAGCAGCCAAATCACGGCGCTCGCATACCCAATGGTAAGAAACCAATTGCATTATGTATGTGAGGTCCAAGGCTATCTCTGGTCTAAACCTTGTGTACGATGAATGGTTGGATTTCACACATGAAGGCATCAAAGCTTCTGTAAATTCCAACCGTCGAATTTCAAGATTCTAGTAAAAAACTCAAAACGACAAAATCTTTATCCGGACATGAAATCAAGCTGTGTTTGTTGCAACATGATCGTGACGACATGCTCAGTGTGATTTAACGAAGAAATCGCGAAGAAAAATGAAGGAACGAGTACACAATCAATCCAATGTTTTCAAGATTCATCCAAAATTCATGTCTCATGATCATGACTCAAAAACATGATTCATGGCTCGAAGTTGGTATCATAACGATTGTCATGCCGAGCCCTACAAGATAACAGTAATCTTCCAATCAAACAGGAATTAGTACAACCTTGGGTCAGTCATCGAAGATCACGCAAGTTCTCGAGCAGCAAGAAAAACTGTTTTAAAATTCCACACATTATTAGGCAGGGGAAAAATAGTCCTTTTGCTCCTATTTTTAGAATTTATTTTAATTCAATTAAATTGTAGTTATCCTCAATTCTCGATGGTTTTTGGGCGTACACCCATGGTTTAGCCCAATTCTATATAAACACGCAATGCCTCATTGTACAAAGGCTGGATTCATTTTCTTGGATCAATCGATAAAGTTCTAAATTATTCTTAAGCTTGTGGATATGACTTGGAGAGAGAGAGGAGAGAGAAGAAAAGGGTCGGTACCCTTTGGGAAGGTAACTTTCTCTCGTCGCCTCTATCTCTATCCTTCCCTCCCCTCTTTCTCTCTCCACCTCGCTTTCTCTCTTTCTCTCTCTTCTTCTCATCTCTATCTCTCTCTTTCTCTCTTATTCTCGTCTCTATCTCTTTTTCTCTCTTCTTCTCATCTCTATCTTCCTCCATTCTTCGTCTAAGGCAGTCGATGACGCCTAACGTCGGTTGGATTTTTCTCTCTCCCTTCTTCTTCTCATCTATATCTCCCTCCCTTCTTCGTCTAATACAGTCGGTGAAGCTTAATACCAGTTGTATTTCTCTCCATCTTTCTTCTATCGCAACCAGCGTAAGCCTAGTGTCGGCTGCATTTCTCTCTCTCTTTATTTTATCACATCTGGTGTAAGTCTAGCGCCGAATGGATTTCTCTCCCTCTCTTTCTTCTATAACAACCGGTGCAAGCCTAGTGCCGACTGAATTTCTCTCTCTGTTTCTTTCGTCACAACCGATACAAGCCTAGCGTTGGCTGGATTTCTCCCTCTCTTTCTTTTGTCACAACCAGTGCAAGCCTAACGCCGACTCCATTTCTCTCTCTTTCTTCTCTTTTATCACAACTGATGCAAACTTAGCACCGGCTGGGTTTCTCTCCTTTATTCTCTTTTGACACAATCGGTGAAGTCTAGCACCGACTGCATCTCCTCTCTCTTTTTTATCTAATATAGTCAGCGAAGCCTGGTGCCGACTAGATCTTCTCACTCTTCTTCTTTATGTAGCATAACCAGTGAAGCCTAGCGCTGACTGGGCCTTCTCTCCCTTCTCTGTTTAACAAAGTAGGTGAAGCCTAGCGCCAACTGTATTTTCTCTCTCTTCTTCTGACACAGTCAATGAAACCTAGTGTCAACAACATTTTCTCTCTCTTCCTTCTAACACAGTCGGTAATGCCTAGCACCGACTGCGTCTTTCTCCTTCCTCTCTCCTTTATTCTCTCGTGTCTCGCACTTTTCTTCCCCCTCCTTCCTTCTTTTCCTTTCTTCTCTTATTTCATTTCTTATTCTTTCCTTATGACCTTCATTCTGTTATTCTTTCATTCAATTAAGAGGGATCGAATTAGCCTCTCATGGTAGTCCTGTCGTCTAGCCGTAATGTTGTTGTGTCAGAATTACTTGGCCTGCTTTATTGCCACGACAAACTAACCATCGTGCTTAGCTGGTTGGTATAGGTAATGACATCTAGCAGTAATCCCGTGTGCCGATCTGAGTTACTGAGCCCTTTTTGCTACCATGTCAGGCCAGTTAATCACCAGCTTAGTGACTACCCTGATCTTCTCGCTCAGTCGAATTTTTCTCTCTGCCATCTTTTTTCTCTTATTCTTCTCTTCTTCTTTTGAATGCGCATGCTTGTGTATGTTCGCCAAAGAGGAAAAGGGTGAGGTCTAACTCACCTGTCTTATAACCTTTGCCATATGTATGTGATTGCAGAAAATAGAAGAATACAAGCCAAGGGAGGTGATTACGAACCAGTTTTATTACTAGGGGGCTTTCTTCGTGATTGAAGAAGGCGCCCACATGAGTCAGCTCGAGTAAGTCCTGAACCCACCTTAAATTCCTCTCCCACTGATTGGTAACACCTGCCCTTATTATCGAATGAGGTTCCCAAGAGAACGATCTCAAAAACGTTTTGGGTCTTCCCTCGAAACCTGAGAGGCGTGCCGCCCGATCGTCAAAAGATCCGGAGGGTGGGATCGAGGCACCTAACCAGCTTAGAGACTGCACTGAGGACGTACTACCCCTTAGTCGAATCGTTCTTGTTTTGCTAGTTTCTTCTTTTATTATCTACTTTCATTATCTTTTCATATTTTATTTATGGCTTGAGGTTTCAGTAACCCATTTATTTGGATCGGGGATTTTCTTATCCCCTCATTCGAGAGTGTCCTTAGGGAACAAGTTCATTCAACTTCGTTCCCAACCATCCTCTTGAGCCCTTGTCTAGCTCCCAGGTGTTAACCTGGATCGGTGCGATGCCGGACTTAAAGGTCCCTCACTCGCCATCTCCTCGCTCTGGTGGAAACTAACCAAGGCGCCTTGCATCGACAGCACTTTTGTTGCCCCACACAGCATGCATCCAGCCACCAGCGAGTCACTTGCCGGTCGTGTTCTTGAGGTACGCTAGAAGGTTGCCCAGTCCCTTACTGTAAAAGGCGAACAAGTTGTAGTTGCTTTTGTGGGTCGCTGCAAGGCTACCCCCTGCATTTCTGCACCAATGGTCTCTATCCTTAGAGGCTCAACACATCTAGGCGGAAGCCCTATGGTCTCCACCCCTCACACACACCACAAGGCTGGTGGGTCACCACTCGAGCCACACCTCGAGGCAACCCTTGTGCTAGCTCGAGTTAGCGTCCAGGATCAGACCTTCTAAGATTAAGTCTTACGCACGCTGATCACATGCATGTCACTGCTCGGGCAACACCGTTATTGCCACAACTGAGTACACAGGAGACGACCTCCTCGTCTTCTTACTCAGCACACACAAGTGCACCCTGTAAGAGGCAGGCCTACACCTGTTCTCTTACTGACACTTGCTCGTAGCTCTCAGCCTCCTAAGGCCAGACCACTTGCACGAGCCCAGGATGACCCCCAAGTCCCCTCACCCTAGACTCAGGACTTCTCATCAGTCAACCCTGCTCCTGTCTGCTCATCCTTCATCTAGCAAGCACCTTCAGCCTTGGCACTCGAAGGTTTTCCCCAAGAGTACCATCCTAAACTAGCCCCATCACTTTGGTCATGTCTCTAGAACCCACAGGAGAGCTTAGAGCAATGACCTGATGAAAGATCGAGTCCTTCATCCTCCCCTGCCCAAGATGACTCCAATTCTTGGCCCTCATCCATTGTCGCACTAGATGCAGACAACTCTCTCCTGTGTACGAAGAGCTGACCAGCTGCAACCTAGATCACACTTTTGACGCGAGGTCCATCAAAACCTCAAGGCTAAACATGATAGAGGTTTGCAAATTTTAACTGGGGAGGTGACCAAGGAAATCAAAACAACCAGTTCTGACTACCTTCTTCACCTGAATCCCTTCTACCCTCTTCAGATGATGAAGCCTGAAGAAGAGCACTTTGAGCCCTGCACTATGGTTACTGTCATAGAAAATGACCCAGCCACTCAACTGCCACGGTCCCAAGACTGTCGAGAACCGGTCCAAATGCTATCGGCATATAAGAGTCGAATTAAATAAGGGCATGCTGGCCCCCTACTGATCGACCTACCACACACAACCCGTCATGTTTGAAAGCCCTCAGTTGCCACTAATGTTGACCTCCATAGAGAAACAGTCAACGTAATGGTCATAAGCGAGCCCGGTGATGTGCAGGAAGAGCGCATGAACAACTTTGAAGATATGGTGCACACGATGATGGAAAAGAACGATCGTAGTGATGCCGCACGCCAGTCGGCTAACCATGAGATCAATTCCCATCAGTCTAATGGTGCATCTCCAAGGTAGCCCTCTCCATCTGCCTCACAGGATAATTTTTTTCCTCACCCCGTCTCTCAGACAGACATTGACACTATGGTAACCCATAGCCTAAAGAATAGACAAATCCTGGGGATACAGGGTGCGACGCCTTATCAAAGGTCGTACCCTTAATATATTGATCAGGTCCCACTTCGCTCAAATTATAAAGGGAAGTTTCTTTTATTCAACTGAACCACATCCCCAAACCAGCATATTGCTCACTTCCAGGCAGCATATCGAGAAACAACGGCTGACGGGAGACATCTTCTCCGTCAAGTCATTGAGAACCACGATGGCCCAGCATTTCAATGGTATGCCCGACTTCCTCCAAACTCAGTGAATACATGGGAGGAAATGGAGTAACTATTATATCAATGCTTTTATGAGGTCGAGAGAAAGGTTCAAACCATCAAACTTCTCTCCTGACTCAAGATCTCGATGAGCCTGTGGACCAGTTCATATCAAGATGGAGAAATTTAGCTTCCTGCCATCCTAATTCTATGCCTGTCCAAACTTGAGTGCGGAACATGCGATCCGAGATCGCTTTATATGTTGAGGCCTCTAATCCAACCTCCATGTCAAAGTTAATCTTTAAATCAGTCCACATAGAAAGTTTATCATGCCACCATGGTGGGACATGAGAACCATCTACAAGCTCAACAAACAACCGGAGCAATGGTAGCTCTCGGAGTAACATACAGGATAGCCAACAGAAAGAAGTAATCAGTACCGCCGTCACGGTCACTGATCTAAAAAAGGCTCCCTCCCAAACTTTGGACCTCTCTAAAGGGGTAAGCATGGCAAAGATAACGCCCCAGGCTGGCAAGCAACAATAATCCTACAACTGAGTACCCCCGCCAGCCAACCTTGATCGGGGTTGATTATTTCACCAGGCATAGAAACAAGGTCTACCCCTTTGAGATGGAATGGGTAACTGCATTGTTTCGGCTGTTATTAGAACAAAATATGATCCAACTTCTAGAAGCCAAGTTACTCAAGCAAGCTGGCCACGACACTCAAGCAAATTATTGTGCTTACCATCGGAGGATCGATCAGCCCACAGAGGACTGCTACACGCTGAAAGATATTATCGAGGCCTTGATTTAGAAGGGACAGATAAAGCTTGAATATTGAAAGAAGGCCCTTGAGCCAGCCGAGGCCTCCCATGCAGTAACCATCCAAGAGGGCGACAAAATGGCTGGTATCCTCTACGCCTTCTTCCTTATAATGCTTCAGGAAGGCATAGTCACATTGAAGCGGGCAAGGCAACTTCGTCGCCTTGCTAAGGGGACTAAAGATCATTTGTGCCTGTATGATCAGAAATGGCTAGCAAATATCATTCTGGTCAAGAAGAAGAATGGTCAAATCTGGGTGTCCATTGACTTTCACGATTTGAATACCACCTATCCTAAGGATGACTTCCCGTTGCCATTCACCAAGATGCTCATCAACTCTACAGCTCACTGTCCTTCATGGACAGATACTCTGGGTATAATAAAAAAGGATGGCGCCCGAAGATGAGGAGGCCACCGCATTCTTAACTCCAAAAGGGGTCTACTGTTACACAATGATGCCTTTTTTATTAAAGAATGCTGGCTTCATATACTAAAGAGAGATGATGACCATCTTCAAAGACATGATGCATAAAGAAGTGAAGTGTTATGTAGATGACTTGGTGGTAACAAAGGTATTAAGTGGTTGCGCCTACATCAACTTAAAATGAACCCGCTAAATTACGCTTTTGGCATGCGTTTCGGAAAGTTCTTAGGGTTCATCGTCAAACATCGAGGGCTTGAAGTTGAGCCAATGAAGATCAGGGCAATCCTAGAAATATTGTCACCGACTACACTTCGCGAACTACGCTCCCTTCAAGGGCAGCTGGCATACATTCGCAGGTTCATCTCGAACCTCTCAAGTGGCTATAAACCCTTTACACACCTCTTAAAGAAAGATACCCCATTCATCTGGGATGAAGCATGTCAGGTAGCCCCTGACGACATGAAGCATTATTTACTCAACCCTCCAGTGCTCTCTAGTCCAGTATTGAGAAAACCTCGCATTCTATACGTGACTGCTCTGGACGAGTCACTACGAACATTGTTGGAACAAAACAATGAAGAGGGCAAAGAGACTCCGTTATATTACCTTAGTCGTTGGATGCAAGGGGCCGAGAAGAATTATCCCCTTATTGAGAAGATGTACTTGGCCTTGATCTTCTCAGTACAAAAACTCCGCCATTACCTTAGTCGCTTGGTCATAAAGTGAAACTTATATCGAAAGTTGATCCTGCAAAGTTTCTCATGACACGCCAATGCTTGTCGGGACGCCTTGTTATGTTGGCATTATTGCTGTTGGAATTCGACATCACGTATGTCCCACAGAAAGCCATCAAGGGCCAGGTCTTGGCTGACTTTCTCGCAGCACCCCTCGTACCGATAGAATCTCCTCTATCAAGCGACCTCCCTGATGAAGAAGTGTTTCATGCTGAGATTGCTCATGTGTGGGAATTGTACTTTGACAGAGCCTTCCAATCTAATCAAGGAGACACCGGAGTAGTATTCCTGACTTCGAGAGGTGGAGTGTTGCCCTTCTCTTTCTCTCTCTCCAATATGCGCCAAAGTTGAGCAGGTAGAAGATTGGGGAGAGCCCATCACTAGTTTCCTTAAACATGGCAGGCTCCAGGAAGATCGTGCCGAACGCAATAGCATGCGTTGAATGTCCACCTAGTACACCCTCCTTGATGGAGATGCTCTCTTCAGACGGTCGTTTGACGGTATTCTTCTTAGATGTGTGGACATCCAAGAAGCAAATAAGGTGTTGTATACAATCCACTCAGGCATTTGTGGACTACACCAGTCTGGTCCTAAGTTCTATGAACCGATACGCAGGTTGGGATACTATTGGACTTTCACGATAGCCGATTCCTTAAACTATGCTAAAAAGTGCCAAGTGTGCCAAATACACTCAAGCCTTGTTCACCAACCTCTAGAGCCCTTACACCCTACAGTGGCATCATGGCCCTTCTTACAATGGGGTATGGACATTGTAGGGCCTATTGACCCTCCTTCGGCAATGGGTCATGTTTTCAATCTAGCTGCAACAGACTATTTCTCCAAGTGGGCTGAAGCGATTCCCCTTAAGCAAGTTCCCGGGACGACAGTAGCAAACTGCATTCCACATCACATTATATACCGATTTGGGGTCCTTGAACGGATTATATCTAACAATGGTCCCCAGTTTTGGAGCCACCAGATTGATCGTTTAGTCAACCAGTTTGGTTTCGAATGGAGGTACTCAATTATGTACCACCTTTGGGCAAACGGATTAGCTGAGGCTTTCTATAAGAGCATGTGCAACATTTTATGAAATCGCTGTCAAAGACGAAAAGGAACTGGCATGAGAAGCTTCCTAAAGCACTATGGGCTTATCGCACTACTACACAAAATGCTACTGATTCTCTCTGGTCTATGGGGGTGAAGCAGTTTTACCTTTCGAAATACAAATCCCTTCACTGTGAGGCGCTGTTCACGAAGGAATAACCAAAGATGAGAGAGTCAACCTCCGATATCAAGAATTGGATGCACTCGAAGAAAAAAGGCTAGAGGTTAAGCAGAACATTGAACTTAACCAAGGGAGAATGAAGAGGGCATTTGACAAGTCTGTCAAGGTCCGCTCATTCACTCGTGGCCTATCATTTCGGTTTTAGCTGAAACTCCCCTGTCATTTATAGAAAACCTCTGCAACACCACTAACAATGCCGGGAAATCCCTTCAAACACCGGAAAACGCCCAAGATTCGTGGAAATTCCCACTGCTTCACTTTCCGCCTCTTCTTCCCTAAAAACAACTACAAGCAGAGTTCATATGTTTCTCAAAAAACTCTCTTTTCTCGCTCCTTTCCTAGCAAACTTCACCAAATCCCTGGCAAAGTTCTTGCTTATCAAAACCTTCCCTGCTAGACCCCCTCTGGAACCCCACTATTTACCGAAAACCTTCCCTGCAAAACTTTTGCTGGAGTCCTACTACTTGCCGGAACTTCTACTGAGCACCGTCTCCTTATTATTAAAGAAAAATTTTGTTTAAGTTTTTACCCTTGGTAAAAGTGAGAAAATGGGATTTTACCCCATTATATAGACCACACTACCCTCAAATTCCCTCACAAACTGGAAATTTCAGTCGCATCCACGGGAAGCCAAGGGACGATGAGCCAGGTCGGGCATTGACTCGAGGGCCGAGGTAACTCTCATCGATCCATACCCAATGCTGGCTGAGTTTCAAATAACCCTAGTGTCAGTTGACTTAGCGCTGGTTGTGTTCTAACGATATCACGAGTCGTTCGCAGTGCCGACTACGCGGTCAAAGTGACCTGGCACCGGCTAAGTTTCAAACAACCCTAATCCAAGTTGACTTAGCTCCGGTTGTGATCAAATGATATCACGGGTTGTTCACAGCACCGAATACATGGTCAAAGTGACCTAGCACCGACTGAGTTAAAACAACCCTAGCACAAGTTTACTTAGTGTCAATTGTGCTCAAACGTTATCACAGGTCGTTCATAGTGACAGCTGAATTTTTAACAACTCAACGTCAGTTGTGTTTTCAAAAAATCCGCACCAGTTGAACACTCACAAGAAACAATGATTGTTACACCTGACACCGGCTGTATTTCAAGCAGCCTATTGTCGCCTACTCCAAGCTGAAGCCTTGTGTGCCTTACCACATTATCCCCAGTGAGGTGGAATCTTGAGTCTGACCTATTATTCCCAGAAAAGTGGAACCTAGGTCAATCAAAATCTGGTCATGACTCCTCATCCTCAGTAGAGTTATGGTCATTCTTGCTGCTGCAACCCCCAGTGGTTTGCCTCATGCGTAGTTATTCTGGACCACATTTGTCGCCACTTCTCCAATAAGGTCAGCCTTCCTATCTGGACCCCTCATCGATCTTGCCTATCTTATCCCCAGGGAATCAAACTGCTGCCCACGAACCTATTCCCCATGGAATCTCACCTACACGGTGACCCAAGCTTTGGTCCGCGCTGCATGACCTTAAACTGTACTTTGGTTCGCGCTACATGACCTTAAACTGCACAACTTTGGTCCGTGCTGCAGATCCTAAACTGCACAGCTTTGGTCTGCACTGCATGCCCTTAACTACACAGCTCTGGTCTGTGCTGCATGACGTTAAACTGCAAAACCATGGTCTAGTTGCATTACCCTAAAACTGCATGGTCCAAACTATATGACTTTAAACTGTAGCGGAGGTCTAGTTACACGATCTTAAAACTGCATGGTCCAAACTATATGACCTTAAACTGTAGCGGAGGTCTAGTTGCACGATCTTAAACTGCACAATCCTAGTTGTATGACTTTAAACTGCATAACCACGGTCCTGTTGTATGACCTTAAAACCATAGTGCACATTTTGACCTCATGACGTCAAACTATTTGGCACAGGTCCCGGAGGCATGACCATAAAAACTCACCCCCACATGTGCGCACACACCTTTTATGTGCATCTTCACGCGTGATTCCCTAGACCGACAGTGTGCGTGCACCACCTTTCCTACCTCCTCAGTGAGTTATTTCCCATTATCATTCTACATCATTCCCAAGTGAGTCTCACCCATGCTCACAGAAGGGCGAATCATCCCACCATCCATACTCATCGTAAGCTAGTGGGTCACCACTATTTTTTACCCACATTTCATACATCATCCATCTGTCATAGGTAGCCTCTTGTCATTTCCCTAAGTGGGTCAAACCACAACAACACTCACCCCATGTCCTCCACAGACTACCATTCATCACCACCACAGTCCAGTTGTAAGACCTTAAACCATAGTGCACGTCTTGGCCACATGACATTAACTGTTTCGCATAGGTCCCGAAGGCATGACCTTAAACACGCCTTCAAAAAAAAAAAGGATGAACTAACGAGCATGGTGTATACCTTAACAAGGGAATGCTATTAGTAAAAATGACGGACAGGCATGGTCATGAAACCATGAGTAAAAGAGTTATGTGAATAAAAAGCCATGCACCGTGAAAGCCCAAAAGGTCATCTTAAGTGAAAGTGGCAAATAAAGGTGGACATGGCCGAAAGGTCATGGGAAAAAGAGCCCCAAATAAAAAGAAGTTGGTGAAAACCATCTCTACAGCACCGCTTCCCAAGTTCAAGCGAAAATCTACAAAGGACTCTTGAACCAATAAACAGGTTGATGCAGCATTCATCTCAACTGGGGACTTCACTCCTCACTCAAAAATAAAAAAAAATCCCTGGTGACACATACCTGGATCCAAAAATATGAGCTTCGAGGAAAATATTCTGACAGCTTGAGTTCAGTTGCAAAAAGGACTCGAAAGATAGAAGACTCTCCAAGACTCCAAGACAAGTCTCATGAAAAAGAACATCATTCCCACTCAGTTACAAACACACTTTCAAGATGTCGAACAAGCCCCAAGGAAGCTAAGTCAACCATGACTTTGGAGCGACAATCAGATGATTGTCGTAGCTGCATAGAAGTGGGTAGGGGTGGTTGTATCTAAAGTGGTTATCTCGATAAACTAAGGTACCCTACGTGTCAAGCAATAATTGGTCAGTCATAACTTTGGCGTTGCAATCAGATCACTGTCATAGAAGCAAAGCAGTATGTAGGGGTGGTTGTACCCAAAGTGGTTATCTCGATAAACTAAGGTACCTTACTCACCAAGGAATGATTGATGCACGAAGCAGATGGTGCCGGCACAAGGCGTTTCAAAATATCGTTTATGTAATCCTCGAAATGGGGCTCAACACCAGAGGATATACACAAAACCCAGACCAAATGGGAACAATGCCCTACGACTTGGCACTCATTTGCCAGACGGGCTTGACTCTGATTGACGAGGTCTGTACAAAATCCTCAACTTCATAATCACTAACAGTCCACGCAAGGGTGAGGACTTCGACAAGATCCCTTAAAAAATTCTCTTCTCCCATGAAGTCTCCATGGACGGATCCGCATACAATGCATCCCTACGTCAGAGCATCCTAGTTACACCATTACGTGAATCTCCTCGACATTTACGTGGTCTTGTGGCTAGGAAGAAAAAAAGTAAAAGCTAAAGGAAATTTTCTGAATGTTGTCTTTCTCGCTTCTGTTGAAGAACAACATTACGCGGGGCAAGCTGTTTTAATGCATTTTTCA
>NW_006497091.1:763663-836975 GCF_000471905.2 Amborella trichopoda
ATATATATATATATATATATATATATATATATATATATATATATAATAAAAACTCCACAGTTGTATGAGTATAACTGCCGACTAGATCGTCCATCGCTGCATGACGTTAAACTGCTTAGAGGGCTCTATGGTTGCAGGAGTTTAAACTGCTACCAACTTTGTTTTTGAAATATCTTCCTCTTTTCAAAATTTTCACTATATGTCTTGTGTTTTCAAAAACTTTAATTGCTTTTTTAAAATCGTAATCTGTCCTTGCTTCGGGTTCTACTTCAAATCTCCCCCAAATTTCAAAATTTTTAAAATGTCTTTTAAAACAAAGGAGCTTGGACACCCATATATGATGATCACCGCGTTGCCGTGATTACCGTGTTGCTGCCTTATCTCTCTCTACGGAACTGACTAGACAAGTCTCTTCTTATAGAAAGCCTTTTCCTATAGAAAGCCTTAGGAAACCTTGACGTAATCAAGGAAAATGCAGGTTTGCAAATTTAAAACTGAAGTTAAGTGGCATGGTTGGAAAATCCAACTCAAGTTTCAAGCTTGTGTACCTCACCGACATCTCATGCCGAAAACCCTAGGAGGAAAAAAGCACTAGGTGGGTGAGCTCCCTGATCTCAATGACTTGGAGGGATAGTTGGTATGGCCTCTGACCAAGTGACATCAAGAACAAATTTTCAATTTCTCCATTATTCTCTCTTTTCTTAAACCTATAGAAAGCCTTAGAAATCCCTAAGGAAATCAAAGAAGATGTCAGGGTTAAAACTTTTCAAACTGCAAAACCCCTGAAGTTGAGTGGCATGGCAAGAAAATCAAACTCGAGTTTCAAGCTTGTGTAACTTACCAACATCTCATGCCGAAAAAAAATCCTAGGAGGAAAAATGCCCTAGGTGGGTGAGCTTGATAAGTGCAATGACTTGGAGGAATAGTTGGGGTGCCCCCTGACCACGTGACTTCAGGACGAAATTTAAACTGTCTGATTTTTCTTTGACATTCACCTGCCCCTCGAAGGATAGAGAACGCCAAAGTGTCTACTTCTTTGCCACTCACCTGTTCCCCGAAGGACAGGGAGTGCCAAAGAGGGCAAACTGTAAATACCTGATTTTAAAACTAGCAAATTATGTGGTTTCTTGAACCCTTAGGATCACACTTAACCTAGTAAACCCAAATCCATAGTTCACACAATCTATCTTATGACTCGGAACTAGTCTTCCTACCCGAAACCCTGTAGAAACCCTATTTTGACCTAGATTTTCTGTAAACACCATGTTTTACCAAACAAATCATTCAAAATAGTAAAAAAAATCCATTTTGACCCAAAATTTCTTTGAGAACTTCACAAGAGGCTGAGGAAGACACCCAAATTGAAAAAACTTAATTTCAAAAGTTTTGATTTGAGAAACAGGTGCGTGCCACCCAGGCGACCTAGGGCATGTCGCCCAAGTCATCTTGCAATTGCCTTGTTTTACCAAAAACATCTTTAAAAATAGTAAAAAAATCTGTTTTCACCAAAATTCTCTGAGAGCTTCACAAGAGGCTAAGAAACACATTAAAGCAAAAAATATTAGTTTGGACCAAAATTTGTGTATTTAACATGGGGCGTGCCACCTAGACAATATGACCCGTGCTGCCCGAGAGACACTACCCATGTCGCCCGAGCGACACGTCCCGTGCCACCCAAATCCGTACCTCCAAAAACATGTTTTTGACTATGAGGATTTGTTTATTGCTGCAGGGTATCTTTCTCAATGGATTTTGACCCCTAAGGACCTCTTTTCATGGAATTTTGAGGGGAAGAGAGAGAGAAAAACCCTAGATGGAGAGAAGCCCAAAGATAGCGATCAGCAAACTTCAAAGAGATAGAAACCTCAGAAAAATTCAGAGCGACACTCTAGCCACCAGAGACGAACCTTAAGCCAAAAGAAAGCCTAGACTAAGGGACACCTAGAACTATCTTTAGGGCACAACCACCCTATACTGAAGAGACTTGCTGGCTAACATCCGGATCAGAGAGACAAAAGAGGACTGGTTCTGATACGAGTGAGCCCTAGAAGGCTCGAGATCCCGGGCCATCCGGCCTGGTTCGGTATCATTTTGCCTCCCATTTCATTTATGTTGCTTTATTCTTTTCATCTTATTTTGATTTTTTCATTTTTTTAAAAGTCATATTTTGGATGTTTTTGGATCATGCTGACTCTGCCACAGAATTGAGAACAGATACACTCATTTTCGGGCAGATCTGCCCTTTGATTTGAATTTTATTTGTCCCACCTTCTCTACAACATTATTTTAATCATTTATTTTTTATCAATTTAAGGTGTGAGATCCGAGAGATCTTCATTTCTAGATTTGTCAAATTTTGCATCATAAACAATGCCGAGGAGTTTTCATTTCTTGAGTGTAGGCAGAAGCCGCCTGTTGAGGCGAGTGCTGCATCAACCTGTTCATTGGTCAAATCGTCCTTTGAAGATATTCACTTGAACTTGGGAAGCGACACTGTAGGGACGGTTTTCACCAGCTTCCTCTTATTTGGGGCTCTTTTACCCATGACCTTTCGTCCATGTACACCCCTATTCTTTCATTTTACTCACAGTGCCCATTTGGGTTTTCATCATGCTCGATCTTTATTCATGGAACTCTTTTACCCATGATTTCGTGACCATGCCCATCAATCATTTTTACTCATGGTGTTCCCTTAACACCATGAACACTATTTTTGTGAAGGCGTGTTTAAGGTGATGCCTTCAAGACCTGTGCGTAGCCTTTTAACATCATGCGGCCAGAATGTGCACCCTCGTTTAAGGTCATACAGCTGGACCGTGATGGTGATGAATGGCAGTCTATGGAGGCCATGGAGTGAGTATAGTGGTAGTTTGACTCACTTGGGAATGGTGGACGATGGCGAAATGAATGGACTCATTGGGGAGGTAGTGAAGGTGGTGCACGCGCACAAATGGGTCGGTTAGGTAAGACATGCATGAAGATGCATGTAAAGGGTGGCGCGTATGTGGGGTCATGTTTAAGGTCATACCTCTGGGACCTGTGAAAAGCAGTTTATCGTCATGCGGCCAGGACGTGCACTATGGTTTAGGGTCTTATAGCTTGGACCGTGGTTATGCAGTTTAAAGTCATGCAATTAGGACCATGCAATTTAAAGTCGTGCAACTAGACCTCCACTTACAGTTTATGGTCATGTAGTTTGGACCGTGGTGCTGAGCCTTTTAATGTCATGTGGCTAAGACGTGTACTATAGTTTAAAGAAATTCTTTGGTGCATTTGCTTCGTCTTCATGAGGAGAGAAATTCTTTTGGCCTGTAACTGTCCTCTTATCCTCAAATACCAGAGTAAAACCACAGATTTTGGTTTGTAACCATCCTCTTTTCCTCAGATACAAGAAAATTGTAACCTCCCTAATAATGGGCTTTTTGGATTGTAAATTGTAAATCCTTTTTAATGCAATAAAAAGAGTTTTAAACTTTGTTTGGACTGTCTTGCTTGCTTTGCACTGAGTTTCTTTTCTTGAATATGCATTACAGATAATATTTCTTTAGGTATTGCCCATTGATAGGGGGCATTGCCTCTTCTCCATCAAGATGTGCTAATATGTAAGCTCCATTTGGTGAGACCTTTTTTACTATAAAGGGACCTTCCCACTTGGGTTCAAACTTCCCTTTATGACGTCCAAGCATAACAATCGGCCGTTTGACGGTCAAAACTAAATCCCCACATGTGAATGAGCTGAGTTTGATTGACTTGTCGAAAGCCCTCCTGATTCTCCCTTGGTTGAATTTGAGGTCCTACTGAGCCTCTAACCTCTTTTCATCAAGTGCATCCAATTCTTGATGCCGAAGTTTGATTCTCTCATCTTCGGTTAGTCCTTGATGTACAGAGACATGTAATGAAGGAATATGAATTTTGAGAGGTAAAACTACTTCAGCCCCATAGACCAGAGAGTAAGGAGTGGAATCAAGGCTTCAAGAAGCTTCTCATGCCAGTTCTTCTTCGTCTTTGATACCAATTTTCATAGAACGTTGCACAGGGTTTTATTGAAAGCCTCAGCTAATCTGTTGACTCGAGGATGATACATAGTCGAATATCTCCATTCAAAGCCAAACTGGTTAACCAAGCAATCAATATGATGACTTCAAAATTGAGGCCATTGTTTGAGATAATCCGGTCAAGCACCCCAAACCGGTATATAATGTGATGTCGGACAAAATTGGCCACTGTTGTCTCAAGAACTTGCTTAAGGGGTACCGCTTTAACCCACTTAGAGAAATAATATGCTGCAACTAGAATAAAGGCATGGCCCATTGCTAAAGGAGGGTCAATAGGCCCTACAATGTTCATACCCCATTGTGAAAAGGGCCATGATGCCACTGTAGGGTGTAAGGGTTCTGGAGGCTGACGAACAAGACTTGAATGTACTTGGCACACCTGGAACTCTTTGGCATAGTTTAAGGAATCAACGATCATAGAAGGCCAATAATACCCCAATCTGCATTATTCGTTCATAAAGGTTAGGGCCAGACTGGTGGAGTCCACAAATACCTCAGTGTACCTCTTCTAACACCTTATTTGCCTCGCGCATGGCCACACATCTAAGAAGAATACTGTCAAATGACCGTCTAAAGATAATATATCCTTCAAGGAGGGTATACTTGGAAGACATTCGACTTACACAGTTGTGCTTCGCACGATCTTTCGAGAGTCTATCTTGTTTTAGAAAACTAAATATGAGCTGTCTCCAATATTCTACCTGTTCAATTTCTGCACATATCGAGTCGAAGAACTATGGCTACTGGTTTTGAACCTTAGCTCCTTGACTTCGTTCTATGTCTTGTTCAGCCTTGATTACTTCTTTAGCTGATAGAAGTGCTCTAAATGGGTAAGGAGGGCTTTCGTGGAAGATATTTATCTCATCATCTGCATCGACCTTGGTTCTTAATTCAATGTGTCTCCAATCTTCCACCCAGACAAGTGTGGGTTCTGATGAAGATAATTGAATTATAGCGTAAAGTTTTGCAAGTGCGCCAGCTTGCAAGTTTAATC
Organism: Amborella trichopoda; assembly: GCF_000471905.2. Next base: position 768,713 of record NW_006497091.1, read on the forward strand.
CCATGGGGATGTGACTTAGGGATACGTCCTCCAATTGGGCCATTTATGATTTTACAATATTGTGATAAGGCTTGAGAGTGTCTTTCCTCATGTCATAGATCCCTTTGAGATGTCGGATAACTAACTCAGAGTCGCCATAGATCTTGAGCTACTCCAAGTAGAGGTCGAAGGCTTTCTCCAACTCGATTATAAGGGCCTGATATTCTGCCTCATTATAAGAACCAGCCTGAGAGAGAGAAAGTAAATGGCAATACTTCTCCTCTCGAAGTCAAGAATACTACTCTGGTGCCTCCTCAATCTGATTGAAAGGCTCCGTCGAGGTACAATGCCCATGCATGAGCAAGGTCAGCACAGAACACTTCTTCATTAATGGAGATTCTGTCGGTATGGGGTGTGCTACAAGAAAATTAGCCAAGGCTTGGCCCTTGATGGCCTTCTGTGGGACATACGTGATGTCAAATTCTAACAACAATAATGCCCACTTAGCAAGGCGTCGTGATAATAAGGGATGTGTCTTGAGAAACTTTACAAGATTTTCTTTTGCTATGAGTTTCACTTTGTGCCCAAGGAAGTAATGGCGGAGTTTTTGTACTGTGAAGATTAAGGTCAAGCACATCTTCTCTATTAGGGGGTAATTCTTCTCGGCCCTTGCATTCGACGGTTGGGATAATATAGTGTCGTTTCTCTTCCCTCATCATTGTTCTATGCTAATAATGCCCTAAGTGACTCGTCTAGAGCGATCACATACAGGATGAGTGGTCTTCCCAACACTAGGGTAGACAGCACCAGAGGGTTGAGTAAATATTGTTTAATGTCCTCAAGAGCTGCCTGACATGCTTCATCCCAAATGAACGGAGTATGCTTCCTTAGCAGGTACGTAAATGGTTTACAGTGAGTAGAGAGGTTTGAGATAAACCTGCGAAAATGAGCCAACTGTCCTTGGAGATATCGCAACACTCACAGTGTAGTTGGTGACAACATTTCTTGGATTGCCTTGATCTTGACTGGTTCCACTTCAAACCCTCTGTGTCTAACAATGAACCCCAAGAATTTTCCTGAACGCACATCGAAAGCGCATTTCAGTGGGTTCATTTAAAGTTGATGAAGGTGTAATCACTCGAATACCTTTTCAAGGTCTCTCATGTGAGCATTCTTCTCTTCGGATTTTACCACCAAGTCATCTACATAACACTTCACCTCTTTGTGCATCATGTCCTTAAAGATGGTCGTCATTGCTCTCTGGTATGGGGCACCAGCATTCTTTAATCCAAAAGGCATCATTGTGTAACAGAAGACCCCTTTTGCAGTTAAGAATGCAATGGCTTCCTCATCTTCGAGTGCCATCCATATCTGATTATACCCAGAGTACCCATCCATGAACGAGAAGACTTGATTATACCCAGAGTACCCATCCAGCAACGGGAAGTCATCCTTGGGATAGGTGGTATTCAAGTCACAGAAGTCAATTCAAACCTTGATTTGGCCATTCTTCTTCTTGACTGGAGCAACATTTGCTGACCATTTCGGGTACTTGACTTCACGGATGAAACTTGCTTTTCTGAGCTTGGTCACTTCGGCATCTATTTGTATTTCGAGTTCAAGCCTAAAACCTCCTTGATTTCTACTTGATAGGTTGGATGATTGGATCAATGCCGAGATGGTGAATGATGACTTGAGGATCTAAACCATGCATCTTATGGTAATGCTAAGCAAAGACGTCTCGGTTTGCTTATAAGAAAGTAGTGAAATTTTTTTTTTCTTCTGGAGACAAATTTACCGAGATGAAAGTAGGCCTAGGATTGGCTTCATCCCCTAGATTTATTTCTTTGAGTTTGTCAGTAGTAGCTTGACCGCCTTCTTCCCATTCTTCTGGAGCCTCTTGCAACTCTTCATCATTGTTTTCAGAGGTCTTTTGATCGACCTTAAGTGCAGAGACCCATGACCCTGACAGCTCCGTCTCTGATAGAGCTCCTGGGTAGATCATAGTTTCTGCACCTTTCCCAAATTGAGGAACAGCAGGATCTTCTGTAAAGACTGCACATCAGGCTGCAGGAGTTTGACTTGCAGTTGACCGGGCATTTGAGATTCAACAATTATAGGGCGAGAAGTGTCCTCTTACGAATCACACGGCCTTTGCCCATGTATTTGCAGTGTTTTTCCCGCGCTAGATGGTACTTCATAAACTTGTACCATGTGGCAAGCTCCCTGAGAGTAGAAGCTTTTGCATCTTGATTCTCTCAGTCTCTGCTCAATGTCAGGCTCAAGGGGCCACTGGGGTTTCTTCATCTTTGACTTGTTGTGCTTCTTTGAAGAGGCAGGCACTGCTTTGGCATGAGCTATCATGGCGTCAGCAACTGTTAAGAACCAGCGGCCTGGGCCAAGGTCTTTTTCAATTGCTTCCATTGCATCTTACTTATATTGAATTCTTCAAGTTATCTTTCAAGCACCTCGAAGTCTGAACATTTCAAGGTTGTACCTACATGAGACATAGAAGAGGAGGGATGAGAAGCAGAAGAAGAAGAAGAAGGAGAAGGGTTAGAAAATGGGGGACTTTTAAGGTTGTTTCCCTCATTTACGTCTTTTCCTTGCTTAGACCGTTGGGGAGTGCTTTTAACATTGTCACCCTCATTAGACGTGTTATGAGGAGAAGATGACACGGGAACATATTCTTAATGGGATGGAGAAGGAAGAAGGATCGTGCTGGGGATAAAGTCTAGTAAAGTTGGCAGTCCTGCTCACTTGGAGTTTGAGTCATCTTGTTTCTCCGGCGAGCAGCCCTTGGTGCCCGTCTCTTTCTTGTTTTTTGAGGTGGTGTTTGATTCGTCTCGCTAGGCTTGTGAATAGCCGTAGCTTAGCGATCTGCTTCTCGTCTTAAGGACTTGAGTCTACTTCGCCCATGGTGGACTATCCATGGCTAAGAAGTCGAGGGTTCAACAGAATTTTAATCATTATTAGGAAGGTCTTGTGTTGGGAGATCCTCTTGCATCAGTGGAGAAGTGGCTTGGGGATCACTTACTAGGACGTTGTAAAATTCTTGACATTCCCGCATTTTCTTTGTGAAGATATCATTGAAACTGGTGCATTCCCACAGGTAGTGACCCCATACTTAGTGATACGAACACCAACGGTCCTTAGTCCCCTAAGCGAAGCGTCGAGGTTGCCTGACCAGTTTTGGTGTGATTAGACCTTCTGAAAGCATTATAACATAGAACGCGTGAAGGATACCAAGGGCTTCGACTTCCTCTTGGACTGTTACTACATGGGAGGCTTCTACTGCCCCGAATGCTTTTTGTAAGTCTTCAAGCTTGATCAGAGCCTCAATGACATCTTTTATCATGAAGCAGTCATCCGAGGGTTGATTGATCCTTCTATAGTAAGCATAATAATTTGCCTATGTATCGAGCCCAACTTGCTTAGGAAACATGGCTTCTGAAAGCTCAATCATGTTTTGTTCTAACAATAATCGGAATAGTGCATGGCCATTCTTTCTCAAGGGATAAACCTTGTTCCTATGCCTAGTGAAATAATCTTGATTAAGATTCGCTGGTGTGGATACTCAGTTGTATGACTCTTATTGCTTGGTAGTCTGAGAGTTGTCTTTACTCTGCTCACCACTTTGGAGAGGTCCAAAGTTTTTATTTGGATCAGCGACCGCGACGGCAGCAATGATCACTCCCTTTTGTTGGCTACCCCGGGTGTTAGTCCGAGAGCTGCCATTGCCCTGGTTATTCGTTGGGTTTGCAAACGATTGTCGTGACCTGCTATGGTGGCATGATAGGCTTTCTATGCAGACTGATTTGGAAATTAGCTCGGACATGTCAGATTAGAGGCCTCGACGTGTAGAGAAATTTCTGATCGCATGTTCTGCACGCAAGTTTGGACTGCTTCCTTCTCATGCATAGGATTGGGATGGCAAGCGGCCAAATTTCTCCATCTTGATATGAACTGGTCCATAGGCTCATTGGGGTCTTGAGTCAAGGTGAGAAGCTCGATGGTTTGAACATCTCTCGCGACCTCATATAAACGTTGATGGAACAGTTTCTCCATTTCCTCCCATGTATGCACTCAGTTCGGGGGAAGTCGAGCATACTTTTGAAAAGCTGGGTCGTCAAGGGTTTCAAAAAACTGACGAAGAAGAAGTCTCTCGTCAGCCACCATTTATCGACATGCTGCCTGGAAGTGGGAAATATGCTGGTTCGGGGACGTGGTTCCATTGAATAGGGGAAACTTCCCTTTCTTGTAATCAAAGGGAAACGGGACCTGGTCAATGTATAAAGAGTATGGTCTTTGATAAGGCATGACACCCTATATCCCTGAAATTTTTTATGTTCTTTAAGATATGGGTCACCATAGCATCTATGTCTGACTGTGAGATGAGGGTGAGGGGCAAATTGTCGTGTGAGGCAGAGGGAAGGGGTGCCTTGGAGGTGCACCATCTGAGTGGTGGGAATTGACCTCATGGTTAGCTGATTGTCGTGCGGTGTCGATACAATTAATATTTTCCATCATCACACGCACCATGTCTTCAAACATGTTCAGGCGGTCTTCCTGTGAGTCACCAAGCTCGCTCACAACCAGCACACTGGCTATTTCTCTAGAGAAGTCAGCTTTAGTTGCCGTTCAGAGCTTAAGAACTTGACGGTTCGCACACAGCAGATCGGTCAGCAGGGGGTCAGCATGCCCTAACTGAACCCGACTTTTGTATGCTGATAACATGAGGACCGGTTCTCAACGGTCTGGGGACCGTGGCTGCTAAGGGGATGGATCGTCTTCTACTACACTAACCACAGTGTGGGGTTCATTCAGCTTTTCTTCAAGCTTCATCATCTGAAGAGGGTAGAAGGGGTTCAGGTGAAAAACGTCATCACAGGTGGTTACCTCGACTGACTTAGTCACTTGCATGGTTAGAATTCACAGGCCCTATTGCGTTTAGCTTTCAGGTTTTGATGGACCTCGGGCCAAAACCATGATCGAGCTTGTGGCTGGTCAGCTATTCTTGCACAATAGAGAGTTATCTCGGGTAGCAAAGGATGAGGACCAGGGACTGGAGTCATCTTGGGCTGGGGAGGATGAAGGACTTGATCTTCCTTAAGGTCTTTACCCCATGCTCTCTGGTGGGCTTCAAATACACGATCGAAGTGACAGGGCTGGTTCAGGATGGTGCTCTTGGGGAAGATCTTCGAGTATAATGGCTGAAGCTGCTTGCCCGAATAAGAAGGAGCCAACACCAGTAGGGTTGACTCAAGAGAATTCCTGAGTCGAGGGCGAGGGGCTGTCTATGACGACAACGCCTGTGCACCCCATAAAGAAGGATCACAAGTGACCTGGGGGTCGGTCCGGGCACGAGCAAGTGATCTGGCCTTAGGAGGCTAAGCATTGCGAGCAAGTGTCTACAGGAGAATAGGTGGAGGCGTGCCCCTTACAAGGTGTGCTTGTGTGTGATGGGTAGGAGGAGAGGAAAATTGTATCCTGTGTACTCTGGTTGGTGCACTGACGGCGTTGCCTCGAGCAGTAAGATGCATATGAGCACCGTATGCAAGACCCGGCATTGGGAAGTCTGATCCTAAACACTGACTCGAAGTAACGTAAGGGTTGCCCCGAGGTGCGACTCGAGTGGATGACCCACAAGCCCTATGGTGTGTGTGGGGGGTGGAGGCCACAGGGTCTCCACCTCGATGTGTTGAGCCTCTAGGGATAGAGACTCATGGTGGTGCAAGAATATGGAGGGTAGCCTTGTGGCGACCCACAGGAGCAATGGCAACTTGTTTTCCTTTTGCAGAGAGGGACTGGGCAGCCTTTCAGCATACCTCGACAATACGACCAACAAGTGGCTTGTCGGTGGCATGGTGGATGCTATGTGCAACAACAGATGTGCTGCCAATGTAAGGAGCCTCGGTGGAGGTTGCACCAGAGCGAGGAGATGAGGAGTTAGGGACTTTTAGGTCCCACCTCACACCATTCCAGGTTAAGACTTGAGAGCTAGACCTGGGATCTTTGCTCAAAAGAAGGGTTGGGAACGAAGTTAGAGAAACTTGTTTCCAAGGGATACTCGTAAATGTAGGGATAAGAAAATCCTCGATCCGGAAGAATGGATTTCAGAACCCAGTAGCCATAAGTGCAGATGCAGAAAGTAAAAGGAGAAACTTAGTCAAACAAGTACAATCCAACTAAGGGGTAATAAGTACCTAGTGGAGTTGCCAAGCTAGTTAGGCACCTCGATCTCGCCCTTCAGATCAAGATGATCAGGTGACATGTGTCTCAGTTTTTGGGGAGACCCAAGAGTTTGAGATCGCTCTCTAGGGAACCTTGTTCTAGAACAAGGGCAGGTATTACCAAACGATGAGAGAGGAATTTAAGGTAGGTTCGGGACTTACTCGGGCTCAAATAACCACCCAAAAACTCAAGGAAAAATTGAGTTCTTTACTCAATATCGAAGAATAAACCGAAGGTGCTTTACAATGAAGGTTTGCATGTTTATATAAAATTGGGCCCAAACATGGGTGGACGCCCAAAAACTACCTAAAATTGAAGATAATTACAATTTAATTGTATTAAAATAAATTCTAAAAATGGGTGCAAAAGAATTGTTTTTCCCTTGCCAACGATGTGTTGAATTTCAGAACGGTCCCTGCTGCTACTTGATAAGTCACGTGATCTTCCATGACTGATCCAGGGTTGTTTTGATGCCTGTTTGATAGAAAGATAATTGTTTTCTTATAGGCTTGGCATGACGATCGATTTGATACCAATTTTGAGTCATGAATCATGTTTTTAAATTAAGATCATGAAACTTGAAATTTGCTTGAATCTTGAAAACTTTGAATCAATTGTGTGCTCATTTCTTAATGTTTTTCTTTTGTTTCTTTGCTAAATTTCACTGGGCATGCTGTCACGATCACGCTGCAACAAGCACAGCTCGATTTCATATCTAGATGAAGATTTTGTCGTCTTGAGTTTTTTATCGGAATCTTGAAATCCAGCTGTCAGAATTTACAGAAGCTTCGACGGCGTGTGTGAAATCCAACCATTCATCGTACGTGAGCTCGGACCAAAATAGCCATGGACCCTACGCACATAATGGAATTGGTTTCATATCGATCGGGTACGCGAGCGACATAATTTGGCTGCTCGAATGAGGCGTGCTACAGCTGAAGTTTTTGTAATTTTCTTCACGGATCAGCAACTTCTCTCTAGTTTTTCTCCCTACACAAGCATCATCACGAGGCATACCATATATCAAAATGCTCGTCTTGACGAGACGAACATGCTCTCCAAATTTGAGAGCGATCCTACTCGGAACGAGTGAGATATGGGCCTCGAAAGTAACTGCTTGTGACTATAAAAACAAACACCTTTAATGGCGTTTTGGTGTAGGGTGTCCACACGGGAATAGTGTGCGGCCTACCCCATTTTGGTATTTTACCCATAACTTTGTCTTGGAGTGCCCGATTAAGTTGAAACTTGACCCTTAAAGGTTTTCGACTGTGTCAGATCCAATGACGGTGGTCTCATAGCTGTTCAATGCACCAAAAATATAGCTTAGTTGCGGGATCCATTTTAGGGTGTACGAGGCCAATTTTTCTGAAATTGTTTCTTTGTGTTCACTGCCTTAGACATGTCTTATCACAATAAAACTTGACAGGTGAATTTTTGGAGTGCTGATGAAGATCTTGACCAATTCTGGTACAATTTTGAGACTGTCAAAATTTCCACTGTTTTGCAGGCTTTATTGACCTGCTTCCTCTTTATTCCACATCAGGGAAAAAGGTGCTGAAAAATGCATTTAAACACTACATTTTGGTACAACTCTTACATTCAATCTATGGTTCCATGAATGCAAGTCGCCAGGTCGCTAAAGAAGCAAATCCAGCCAGTTGCCGGAATCCCTTTATCCAAATTAGGAAAATGGGAAAATCAACACCAAATCAGCTTAAACTTGGTGCAAAACGACTGCAACAGCCTCCTATCTGACTTGCAAGCAGATCCATGCACCAAAAAAAATGCAGCTCGAAGATGCATCGACATGCAATGTTCACAAAACTGACCAGATTTTCACCCCGGGGGAAAAGGCCACCACAGCACGATTAAAGGGCATCAAAATGCTCACAATCAAAAGAAGAACGAAGAAATATTGCTAAAATAGCAGAACAATTACCGCATGTTGCAGGACTAGCTTCCAAGGTCTTCTCATGACGGAGGAACCTGCATGCAAAGACGGTCTCGTCATTCGGGGAAAAGATCACATGGACATTTCGATCATTTGGGCCTTATTTTTTTATTTGTTTTGAATTTCTTTAATTCTAACTAAGCTGACATTTTAGCATTCACTCTTGTTTAGTGAATCCTCTATATAAGCAAGCCTAACTCACATGTAAAAAAGAAAGGGAAAGAAGGGGAAGGAGAGGAAAACCCCTTTCCTTAAGCTCCAATACCTCTAAAGGCTGGGAAGAATTAAGGCTAGATTTTTCTTGTTAGCTTGTCTTTCTTTGTGAGCTCCTAATCTCTAAGGGAGAGGAGAGAGAGAGACAGAGACAGAGAGAGAAGAAAAAAAAACCTTCGAGAGAGTGAGGACCCAAGTGTGCAGTCCCGCAGACACCCCGATCGCATGGGTCACCCCCCCACCTGTCCTAAGATGAGTCATTATTCCTCTCTCTCTTTCGCCATCACTCTCACCTCCGTGCGCGCGACCCTGCTTGCGCAGCTACCTGCATTCACCGTAAGCTCGCGGCTACCTGCATTCACCCCCAAAGCAGTGTAAGAACGTTCGTGCTCCAATCACAAAAATCGCTCTCACCATCGGCCTCCAATCTGCTAGGAGGAGGCCCCACGTGTGCACCACACACCGAACCTCTGTGGTTGTTCGAGAGAGGGTTTCTGCCTCCCCACCTGAAGGGAAACTAGTACCCCACCAACATCATGCACCTATGCCTCGAGTTTCTCGGGTGAAACCAGTTAGAAGTATAGAAGTAGGTTTTGGAGGTGCCACTTCCTTCACCTTAGCTTTTCCCTTTCTTATAACTTCAACTTGAAGAGAAAATCCTGCACTTGCTTTTTCAACTCAGCAATCGTAGCTTGTTTTTGAAGTTCATATTGTTGTTCAGGAGGTCGATGAAGTCATGGGAAGGGGAAGAAGTATTATCGTCACATTCTGATGAGTAACCTGGGTTTTCGTGACAGGGTTTGAGAATTGCAAGACCTTTTGAGAGTTATGCATGTAGCTGGATTAGCTTACGAGGTACTCATTATCCCCCTCCCTTTTGGGGACTAGGATTTGCAAAACCTTTGGGATTTGCAAGACTTTGGCATACAGTAAAAGGTAGAGACAAGAAGAGAAGATGAGAGAGAAAGAGATAGAGATATAAAGAGAAGAGAGAAAAGAGAGAGAAGAGAGAGAAAGAGAGAGAGAAGAGAGATAAAAAGAGAGAGATAGAGAAGAGAGAAAAGAGATAGAAGAGAGAGAAAGAGAAGGAGAGAGAAAGTTGCCTACTTGAAGGGTACCGACCCTTTTCTTCTCTCTCCTCCGTCTCTCTTCAAGACGTACTCACAAGCTCAAGCAAGAATGAAAATTTTATTGAATCCTCAAGGAATGAATCAAGTGTCCTTTTACAATGTGGCAGTGCCTGTTTATATAGAATTGAGCCCAAACATGGGTGGATTGATCAAAATTAGGCCTAATTGTTGAAAATTAAGATTTAATTGAATTAAAAGAAATTTTTAAAATGGGTGCAAAAGGATTGTTTTGCCCCTGCCTAACAATGTGTAGAACTCCAAAACAGTCCCTGTTGCTGCCCAAGAACTAGCGTGATCTTCCGTGACTGACCCGGGATCGCTCTGAAGCCTGTTTGATCGAAAGACTATTGTTTTCTTGTTGGTCTCGATATGATGGTCTTTTTGATACCAACTTCGAGCCATGATCATGAGACTTGAAATTTGTTTGAATCTTGGAAACTTCGAAACGATAGTGCTCTCATGCCTTAATGTTTTTCTATAATTTTTTTCATCAAAGTGCACTAAGCATGTCTTCACGATCGCGTGGCAACAAACAGGACGCGATTTGGAGCCTGCACGAAGGTTTCGCAACTTTTGAGTTTTAGTCGGAATGTAGAATCCGACGGCCAAAATTTCAGTTACTTGTCGGCTTCGTGCATGAAATCTGACCATCCATCATGTACGAAGTTCAGACCAATGATAGCCTTGGACCTTACGTGCACAATGGAATTGGTTTGGCAATGATCTGTTGCGTGAGCATCGTGATTTGGTTCATCGAGCGAGGCGTGTCGCTGTTGAAGTTTCTGTAATTTCTTCACAGATCGACAACTTCTCTCTAGCTTCTGTCCTTGCTCGGACATCGTCAAGGGGCGTGCCACATATCGAATTGTTTGTCCTAATTAGTCGAATACCCTCACCAAATTTGGGAACGATTCGACTTGGAACGGGTGAGTTACGGACCTCGAAAAATGATTGCTCGTGAGTGTAAAAACAGCCACCTTTAATGGTGTTTTGATGCAGTGAGTCCATTTCACGTTTCAGGGTACAAGAGGCCATTTTCCCAAAAGCTATTTCTTTATGTTCACTGCCTTAGATGTTTGAGCGCAATGAAACTTGGCAGGTGGTCTTTTGAAGTGCTGATAAAGATCTTGACCAATTCTGAGGCCATTCTGAGACTGTCATGAATTTTCACTGTTTTTTAAGCTTTATTGACCTGCTTCCTACCAGGGACCAAGGTGTTGAAAAATATGTTCAAACAGTGTAGTCTACTTGGGGAGTAAGGTAAGAATCATTCTCCTCTCTTAAAAAGACTTGAATGTGCAAAACCTTTTAGTCAACTATCTGGTCTGTCTTAGCTTGACGTGCGACCTCAGCTTCTAAGAAGGGAATGGGGATATGTAACACTTTCATGTCACCATGAGCATAAGTGACTATTGGTGCTAGTAAGATTGAATTAGTGGTTTCCCTCTTCTTGACTTGCTCAATTTGAGCCACCATTAGAATATATTTCTGTGGGGGTGGAGTGGAGGATGAAGCTTCCTCTTTATGGCCATGGGATATCACTTCTATTGGGGAAGTGGGAAAATTTCCATCAATGGGTGTCAAAGGGATCACTTTTCCATCTCTTTTCATCTTAGAACATGTGATTAAGAGATCCTGCCATATCTTCTACATCTTCATGAGAGGTTTGAGCAGTCTCTCTCAGAAAAAGATTTGTAATGACTTTCATAGGCAACATCCGCTCTTGAGAGCGCACTAGGCCTGTGAAATAGTACTTTGCATCAGTATAATGTGCCCCAACAATAGGAAATGATCTTTTATCAGCGTAGACCGTCTATTTCCTTCCATATGGGCTATATTTGAAGCACTGATGAAGTGTGGATGGAACCACCCCATGGTCATGTAGTCAGGGACGACCTAGAAGGATGTTGTAGTAAGTGTTTGTATCAATAACATGAAATAGAGTGGAAGCATTCAAGTCCCCAATCATGAGCTTGAGAAGGATAACACTAGTCGATTTCTCTCGCGGTTGATTAAATCCTTGAACTGTTAAATTTGTTGGCTCAAGTTGCTCAGCACCTATCCCAATTCGAGTAAGTATTCTTTTTGTCATAAGGTTTGCTATAGATCCTCCATCTAACACGATCCGGTTAATTTGGCAAGCATACAATTCACCAGTTACGAAGACATGCCGATTATGAGACCTTTCACCCAACTGAAGGTCAACATCAAAGAAAGTGATAACCTTGAATTTCATAAGGATTGCATGGTCGACCTCAATCCATTCAATTTTGGTCTCATACACTTCAGGTCGGGAGAGAGCTTGCACCAAGGCCATATGAAAGTCTTGTGACAGCATGGGAGCATCATAGACACTTAAGAAAGCTGGGAGTCTCCTCAAGTGTCTAATCACATTGTATTTCACATTATCGGCTTCAAGAAAGACAACTCATTTGTTCACCACTGATTTTGGAGGGACAAGTGATAATGGAATGGCTATTGAAGGGGAAGGGTAAGTCATAGTTGTGGGAGTAGGGAAAGAAAGCTGGATTGATTGCAAAACTGGAGTGGATGTTGGTAAGATTAAGGTTGTGATGGTTCAGTATTTTTGAAGGGATGAGGGTTTAGATAAAGGATAGAGATGAAAGGGGTTGATTGAAAGGAGAGAAAAAGAGGGAAGAAAGGAACATGATCACCCTTGAATCCGGTGGCTTTCCAGTGTGACCTCCCCTAGGAGGTGTTACTAGAATCTTCCATAGAATGTACCAAGCATAAGGCTTAAATACCCTGGAGGATTCAAGAGACGCAAGACTGTCGGACAAGCCCATCAAGAATGCGCCTTGAAGTTCCCCATGAGAATTAATATGACTGATAGAGTAGGAAGAGATGAGATGCAAGAAGAGAGGAAAAGAGAACAAGTGGAAGTACGAAAGAACGGAAGAAAAAGAGAGAAAGACCACTAATTGATTCAACAGACTCCCAGCGTTACCTCCCCTAACAGGTGTTACCGAAGTCTACCAAAAATGGGAGACCTAGGCACCTCGGAGGAAATCAACGAACGCAAACATGTCGGACAAGCACGTCAAGACTGTGCCCTCAAGAACCTCCTTGGGAGTGATCGATCGAGGTTAGATGCCTCGATCTGGCCCTCGGGTCTGAATGACCTAGTGGCACGTGTCTCGGGTTTCAAGGAAAACCCGGGACTTGAGAACGCTCTCTCGAGAATCTTGTTAAGAAACAAGGCCAGGTACACCAACCGATGAGAGAGAAATTTGATGTGAGGCAGGACACACCTCACTTGGGTCCATGACTCACTAAGGCTGACTCATGTGGGCACCCTCTTAGATCACGACTGAAAGTTCCCCCAGTCCTACAATAGGTTGAAAAAATCCCCTCGACTTATACTCTCTTATTTCTACAATCACACACACATGGTTAATTTACAAGACTAGTGGGCCAAGAGACCTCAAAGACACCCGAGGGTGCACATTCAAAAGAAGAAAGAGAAGAATAAGAGGATAGAGATTGGGGTGAGAAGAAAGAAATCGAATAGAGGAAAGAGAAGAGAAGAGAAGAAAGAGGAATTGGACTAAGTGGTTAGCCTGATACATGGGGCTAGACCAATATAGTGATTGATTTTGTGTGATAGCAAGACGGGCACGGTAACTCAGGCTGGCACGGCAGTAATACTACTCGACGACATAACCAACACCAACTAGCCTGACACGATGGTCAGTCTATCGTGGCAGCAAGACGGGCACGATAACTCAAACCGGCATGCTAGCAATATTGCTCAACGACGAGACTACTAGGATAATGTTAAACTTAACCCATCCTTTAGTCAAACGAGAGAGGAAGAAAAAAAAAAAGAGAGAGAGAGAAGAAACGGAGAGAAATGAGAAGCGAAGAATGAGTAGTAGAAGAATAGTGGGAGAGAAGAAAAAAAAGTAGAGAAAGAAAGATATAGAGTAGATGAGAGATAGAAGAAGAGAAAAGTAGAAGAGAAGAAAGAAGATAGAGAAGAGAGAAGAAAGAAGAGAGAGAAGAGAGAAGAAAAACTAGAGAAGAAAGAAGAGAGAGAAGAGAGAAGAAGAAGAGAAGAAGAGAGAAGAAGAAGAGAAAGAAGAGAGAAGAGAAAGAAAGAGAAGAGAGAAGGAAGAAGAGAGAGAAGAAAGAAGAGAGAAGAAAGACGAGACAGAGGAGAGAAGAAAGAAGAGAGAGAAGAGAGAGGGAAGAAGAGAAGGAAACGTGGATGGTGATGGGGTTCCGTCGTCCATGATAGAGGAGCAAGGAAAGAGAAAGAAGCATGAATGGCGATAGGATTCCACCGTCCATGATAGAGGAGAGAAAAAAGATAAAGAAATATGGACAGTGATGGGGTTCTGTTATCCATGATAGAGGAGAGAGAAAGAATGAAGCATAGACAATGATGGAGTTTCGTCGTCCATGACATAGAAGAAAGAAAGAGAAAGAAACATGGACAGCGATAGGGTTCCGCCATCCATGACAGTGGAGAGAGAAAAGAGAGAACATGGATGGTGAAGAGGTTCTGTCACCCATGACATAAGGGAAAGAGAAGACAACGAAACATGGACGGTGATAAGGCTCGGTAGTCCATGACAGAGGAGAGAGAAAAGAGAGAACATGGACGATAATGGGGTTTCGCTGCCCATGACATAGGAGAAAGAAAATAGAAAGAAACATGGATGACGATAGGGTTCTTTTGTTTATGAAAGAGGAGAGAGGAAAGAGAGAACATGGACGGTAATAGGTTCTGTTACCCATGAGAGGAGAGAGAATGTAAGAGAGAACATAGACGACAATAGGTTCTGCAGTCCATGACAAGAGGGAGAGAGAAAGGAGAAGACCCGCGCAGCAATAGACATTGTCATGCATGTTAGAAGGAGCCCACCACTTGGGAAAGGGGCCGGTTAAATGTCTTTGTTAGAAAATAGGAGAAAGAGGAACTCAAAACAGAGGCCCGGCCCTCCACTCAAGTTATGGCCCGGCTCACTGTGCACGTTCCAAGAGATAAGAAAAGAAGGAATATGTCATGCTCAGTGATAAGTGTCGTCGTGCAAGACTAGAAGGGAGAGAGAAGGGAAAGAATAGAGAGAGAAAAGGACAGAGAGAGAAGAAAGAGGGGGGAGAGAGGAAAACATGTAGAGAAAGAAGAAGAAGAATTTAGAGAGAGAATGAGAAGGTTAGGAAAGAGAGAGAAAGAATTAAGAAATAGAGGGGATGAAAGAGGAAAGAGGGTAGAGAAAAGAGGAAAGAAGGGAAAGAGAGAGGCATGCATGACAGTGCCTATCGTCGCGCATGTTGAGAGAGAAGAGAGGTAAAAAAAGATGAAGAGAGAGAAAGATAAAATAGGAGAGAGAAAAAAAGAAGAGGAGAGAGAAAGAAAGATGATGAGAGAAAGAAAAAAGAGGAGAGAGAAAGAAAGAAGAGAAAGAAAAGAAGAGAAAAGAGAGGAGGAGAGAGAAGGTTACCTTTATCGAGGGGTACTAAACCTTTATTCTCTTTCCTCTCTCTCTCTCTTGGACGTGGCCCTCAATCTTAAATCTTAACTCTGAATTTTATTGACCTGATCAAAGGTTCTTTACAATGAAGTATAACATGGTTTATATAGAGTTAGGCCTAAACATAGGTGGATGCCCAAAATCTAACCTAATTGATGATAATTACAAGCTATTTGAATTAATGAAAAATCTAAATATGGGGGAAAATGATGATTTTTTCCCTGCCCATCAATACATGAAATTCTAAAATAGTCCTTACTGGAACCATGAAACGTGTTTGATTTTCCTAGACCGATTCGGGGTTGCTCTCGCATCTACTTAACCAAAATATGATCGCTTTCTTGTTGGGCTTGGCATGATGATCAATTTGATACTAATTTCGAGTCACAGATCGTGGTTTTAGGTCACGATCACACGACTTGAAATTTGCACGAATCTTGAAAACTTCGGATCGATAGTGTACTCGTTTCTTAATGTATTTTCTTAGTTTCTTCGCTGAACTGTACTAAGCATGTCGTCACGTTCACGTTGCAACAAACGCAGCTTGATTTTGTTTCGGAATGAAGCTTTCACAATTTTAGGTTTTTTGCCAGAACTTAGATTTTGAAAGTCAAAATTCTACATAAAATTTAACATATTTGTACGCCATATCTAACCGTTCATCACGTGCGGGATTCGAACCAGACATTGTGTGGGCCTTACGCATGCAATGTAACTAGTTTTGCATTGATCAAGTATGCGAGCACTGTGATATGACCTCTCGAGTGGATCATGCTACTGCTGATTTTTCAGCAACTATCTTCACGAATCGCCAACTTCTCTCTAGTTTTCCTCCCTGCTCGAGCCTCATCACGGGTCGTGCTACATATCAAAAGACTCGTCTTCAAGAGACGAACACGCTGACAAAATTTGAACACGATCCGACTCCACACGTGGGAGATATCTGTCTTCAATATTGCTGGTCATGATTGTGAAAACCAATCTCCTTTAAAGGAGATTGGTGCAGGGAGGGCGCAAAGGAATAGCATGTGGACTCTCCTTTTTAAGTCTTTTACTTCTAACTTTGTCCTAGAACATCTATTTAAGCTGAAACTTGACCTTTAAGGCTTTCAATCGTGCCAGATCCAATAGCAGTGGTCCCACAACTATTTGATGATCCAAAAATGGGGTTCCAGTTACAGGGTCCATTTCAGAGTGCTAGAGGTTGATTTTTCTTAAACTATGTTTTTGTCTACACTACCTTAAACATGTCGGATAGTGATGAAACATGACAGGTGGCCTTTTTAAGCCCTTGGGAACATTCTCACCAGTTTTGGGGTAATTCTAAAATTGTCAACAATTCCACTGTAAGTCGAGGCTTTATTGACTGGCTTATCTTTTTTTTCGATCAAGAACCCAAGGTGCTAAAAACTGTCTTCAACCATCTTTCCCAACCGAGTGTTGTGCTTCGAGAGAAGAGAAAAGGACAACATTTGAAAAATTTCCATCGTTTTTATTACTTCTTCCTAGCCACAGGACCACGTGAACGCCGAGGAGATATCCACGTAATGCTGTAACAAGGATGCTCAGTCATTTGGATGAATTTGTCGTAGGTCAATCTGTGGAGACTTTGGGGGAGAAGAGACTTTTGAAGGATCCTATCAAAGTCCTCACAATCGTGTGGACTATTTGTGATGTGGAGGGATTAATATTTTAAGTCCTCACCCTATCGGACGGTACTTGTGACGGTCTTGTGATGATGACTAAGCTACGTGTTTACCATGATGAAAGAGAATAAAAGAGAGAGATAAATGAAGAGAGAAACAGAAAAAGAGGCATGCATGGCACTGCCACTATCGTGCATGTTGAGAGAAAGTGTTGGAAGGTAGTTTTCATCAACACGGGGGACCCGCTCAATAAACGCCTAGCAAGTAGTGGAAATTTTGAAAGTCTCTGAATAGCCCCTGAACTGGGCAAGATCTACATGAGGTCTCTCAAGAGTCTCCCGCTAAGTTTCATCACATTCTGATATATCTAAGGTAGTACAGACTGAGAAATAGTTTCAACAGAATCAGCTTCTCGCACCCTGAAAGGGACCCCTATAACTAGAGCTACTTTTTCAGCATCTCAAAGTGTTATGGGGACTATCACCATCAGATCCGGCACGATTGAAAACCCCCAGGGGTCAAGTTTCAACTCAAACGGACATTCTAGGAAGAAGTTAAAGGCAAAAGAGTGAAACAGGAGAAGCCGCATGCTATTCCCGTGCGGCCACCCTGTAACATTAAACCACGACTAGTGACTTTCGATGCTCATATCACACTCGTCCTAAGTCGTATCATGCTCAAATTTGGTGAGCATGTTCGTCTAGTCAAGACGAGCGATTCGATATGTGGCACGCCTCATGACAGTACTTGAGCATGAAGAAAAGCTAGAGAGAGGTTGCTGATCCATGAAGAAAGTGAGGGAAATTAATCATCATCATGCCTCTTTCGAGTGGCCAAATCACAGCGCTCGAGAGCGCGATCGACACGATAACAATTCCATTGCGAGCGTAAGGTCTCGGGCCATCTTTGGCCCAAACCCTGTACATGATTAACGGTCGAATTCTGCACATGAAGCCGACGAATAGACTGCAAATTCCATCGCTAGAATCGTTGATTCCAGTCAAAATTCCAAACTCGTAAAATCTTCATTCAAGCATGAAATCGAGCTGCGTTTGGTGCCTCGTGATTATAGTGGCATGCTCAGTGTGATTCAATGAAAAAAAGACAGAAAAACATCAAGGAATGAACACATTATCGATCTTTCAAGATCTACTCAAATTTCAAGTCACATGATCGTGCACCAAACACACGATCCATGGCTCTAAGTTGGTATCAAATCGATCGTCTTGCCGAGCCATACAAGAAAACAATCATCTTATGATCAACCAGGCATCAGAAAGACCAGGATCAGCCATGCAAGTTCTAGGGCAACACAGGGACTGTTCTAGAGTTCGACAACTTGTTAAGAAGGGGCAAATCTATCATTTTTCACCCAATTTTCTAATTTCTTTTAATGCAATTTAATCTTAAGTTCCAATAATTAGGGTTACTTTTGATTATCCACCCATGTTTAGGGCACACTTCTATATATACATACCATCATTGTATGCAGAAAAAAAGAAGGGACAAATACACACACAAGAGAGATTTTTCACTTAATACAAGTTTTTCTTTCTTACTATTATTGTGTCATGCTTGAGAGAGGGAGTGAGGTGAGAGAAACTTTTGACCGTTACCCCCAGGGTTGAAGTAAACCTTCTCTTTCTTTTTTTTTTCTTCTCTCTCTCGTGTCCCCTCTCTTCTCCTTCGTATGAGTTTCTTGCAGGGGTCATGCACGACAGTGGTAGTGCCGTGCATGCCTCTCCCTTGGTCTCACAGGGCGCGCATGGCTATGACAGCGCCATGCACGAATGTCCTACCCCTTCAACTCGTCTTTTTATTCCTTCAAGTGAGATCTAAAGATAGTGTTGCCCATCGCCACCCACAAACATAGCTTTGACATCTCGATGAAGAGCCCAGACGATAAGGTTTGTTGCCGCCTGCAGGGGTCTCTCCTTGTCGTGTGTCTAGTATAGACGATGATACCTATCGCCACCCGCTAGGGACTTTGACAACACCTATCACCATCCGTGAGCCTCCTCTGTGTGCCCTGTACTCGTCTATGTTCTCCCTACGTCCCGTGCCTATCGTCGTGTGACCTAGGAGAAACTATCGTCGTGTGCCTTATCTGGAGCTAGCCACAAGGGATGCGTCATCTCATTCTTTCCTCTTCACCTCTTTCTCCTCTCACTTGACTGAGGGTAGACCTAGCCTATCATCTACGTGCCGACCTCGATTGTGAGTAATATTGCCACAGTGCTGGTCTTGAGAAACATGCCCACCTTTCTACCACTTCGAGTCGGTAATTTTTAGTTGTCATGCTAGTCTCACCCCTACGACAAGCTCTCTTCTCTTTTCTATCTCACACTGAACCTTGCACTTCATTGCCTTTTCATGTGAACGTGCATTGCCCTAAGACAAGGGTGGTTCCCTTCAACCAACTTGTCTTACAAATTAACCATAGAAGTGTTGTGCAGAAAATTAAAGGATTACAAGTCAAGGGAAGAAATTCCAAACCAGCTCAAGCAGCTAGGGGGCTTTCCTCATGATCTAAGAGGGCGCCCACGTGAGCCAGTATGACCAAATCCCGAACTGGCCTAAAATTCCTCTCATTGATTGGTATTCCTGCCCTTACCCTCGACCAAGGTTTCGAGAGGGCGATCTCAAATCTTGGGTTAACCAGAAACCCGAGACACGTGTCTCCAAATCACCTAGATTCGGAGGGTGAGATCGAGGCACCTAACCAGCTTAGTGACTCCACTGAGGACTTACTACTCCTTAGTAGGTTCGCTCTTGTTTGACCAATTTCCTTTTTACTTTCTGCACCTATTTTTATTGCACCTGGGTTGTTCAACCTGTTCATGCGGGTCGGGGACTTCCTTATCCCTGCACGTGTGGCTGTCCCAGGGAAGCGAGTTGATCAAGCCTCCTTCCTAACTCTTCTTCTGAGTCAGAACCCACGATCTGGCACTCAGGTTCTCACCTGGATTGGTGCGAAAGGGGACTTAAAGGTCCCTGCCTCCCTGCTTTGTCACCCCGGTGGACTTTCCACCAAAGCCCCTTGCATGGGTAGCACTCCTGCTGCAGCACACCCTGCTGCTGGTAAATCTCCTGCCAAACATACTGTTGCGTTACATCGGAAGGCTGCCCCATCGATCCCTGTGAAATGCAAGCAAATTGTCGTCGTTCTTAGGTTCACCGCAAGGCAACCCCCTGTGCTCCTTCATTACTTTGAGCTTCCACACCTAGAGGGTCGGTACATAGAGGCGAAGGTCCTAAGGTCTTCACCCCTTTCAAACACCCAAAGGCTCATGGTCTATCCACTCGAGCCACACCTCGGGGGAACCCTCATGTTGCCTTGAGCTTGCATCTAGGGCCAGGCCTTCTCAGGTCGAACCCTACATGCGTCATGCATTTACTTTCCACAGCTCAACGCAGCGCTATGTCTATGCCACCTCAAGCACAGGAGGGTCAACCGTTCTGTCTTCCCTCCAGGCACACACAGCTTCACCTTGTGAGAGAGAAGCTCCCACCTCGTCCCTCAGAAACACAAGATCGTGGGTCTCGACCTCCTCAGGTCAAACCCATTGACTGAACACGGGCTGACCCCCAAGTCACCTTGATGGCTAACCTTAAAGGAGCACACGTACCATCTTTATAGGTCCCTCTCGGATCCAGACTCAGTAGGAGTCATGAACCAGCTTCTTCCTTTGTCTCTTCCCCTACGCCAGGCAGGCACCTTGAGTCCTGCTACTCAAAGGCTTCCCTAAGAGTACCATCTTGAGCCAGCCCTGGGTCAACCAAACACCCGGGCCTGACAAAGGAATTCAGGGCAACGACTTGATGTCAAACAGAGGCCTCCAGCCTCCAGGACAAGAACCCAAGCTCCATCTATCTTTGGGCCCCACTACCTACTCCAACTCATAGTCATGGAACTCACGTGTCCCAAGCTCGATTCTGGAATGAGATCCACAGTCGCTCAGGATCAAGCAAAAATGAGGCTTGTAGATCCTGACCAGGGAAACCTCCAAGGCAGTCGAGGACAACACCCTTGATGACCTCCTGTCTTGTAATCCCTTCTTCCCTCATCAAACTCTTGAGCCTGAGCAAGTCCAGGAATACTGTTCGGTGATCACCACCCAGAAGTCACAGTCCCAAGACTGTCAAGAACTAGTCCTCACAAGATCGGCTTACAAAGCCTGAGTCCAGTCGGGGCAAGATGAGCCCCTCCAGAATGACTTGCCATGCATGACTCGCCAGCCTCGGTAGTTCGCTGCATCACCTGACTCGGACCTCCCAAAAGAAACGGTCAGTCTCATGGTGATCAATGACCTGAACGAAACTTAGGAGAAGAGGATGAACAAGTTTGAGGAAATGATGCAAGCCATCCTCTGAATGATGGAGCGCCTAGAGGCTTCCAGGTCCGCTTCTTCGCCTGAATCCCCGACCGATGAGGACCCAGCTTCTAGGCAGACTCCCCCTTCAATCTCCCAAGACAGATCCTCTTCTCGCAGGGTCTCTCAAATAGACATAGATGCTATGGTGGGCCATAGCCTTAAGAACAATGTCCAAGGAATGTAGGAAACACCACTTTACCAAAAGCCATATCCTTCATACGTTGACCAGGTATCATTTCCCCCGAACTACCAAAAGGGGAAACTCCCCCTGTTCAATGGTGCCACGTCTCTGCACCAGCATACGGCCCACTTATAATAGGATTGTCTGAAGACAGCAATCGACGGATGTCTCCTCCTCTGTCAGTTCGTCGAGACTATCGAAGGACCAGCCTTCCAATGGTATGCTTGACTACCGCTAAACTCGGAGCACACTAGGCATGAAATGGAGCAGTTGTTCTACGAATGCTTCTACGAAGTCCAAAGGAACATGGAAACCATCGAGCTCCTCACCTTGATGCAAGACCTTAGTGAGCCGGTTGACAAGTTCATCACTTGATGGAGAGAGTTTATGATCTTTCACGTCACTCCCATGACTGAGAAGGAAGCAGTCCATACCTGGATATGAAACATGCTTCTCGAGATCGCCCTACATGTCAAGGCATCCAATCTACACTCCATGTTAGAGCTCATCTCTAAGGCAGCTCGTATCGAGGGATTGTTCAAGTACCACGACAGTCCTCATCAGCAGTCCTCCGGCTCAAACTCTCGCTCCAACAGTTGCGGCAATCAAAAGGCAGTGATCAGCATGGTCATCATTGTGAATGAAACCAAAGGTGTAGCTCCCCAAACTTTCAACATCTCTAAAGCACAGACACCTCAGACTGGGGCAACCAGCTGTCCAACAATGTGGTCTTACCTCCTAAAAATAGTAAGCGGAATGACTATTGGATCCAGGACCAGAATAAGGTTTACCCCTTTGACACAGAATGGACCCCTGCACTGCTCCAGCTGTTGTTAGAACATAACATGATCCAGCTACCAGAGGAAACTGCTGGAAGGTATTTTTCATCAACATGGGGTCCCCGCTCAATAAAGGCCTAGCAAGTAGTGGAAATTTCGACAAATTCAAAACAACCCCAGAACTAGCCAAGATCTTCATGAGGTCTCTCAAGATTCACCTTCCAAGTTTTGTCGCATTCCGACATGTCTAAGGTAATGCAAACTGAGAAATAGTTTCGGTAGAATCGACCTCTTGCACCCTAAAACGGACCCCTGTAATTAGCGCTAAACCTTAAGCTTCTCAAATTGTTATGGGACTATCACCATTGGATCCATCACGGTTGAAAACCCCAAAGGGGTCAAATTTTAGCCCATACAGGCACTCTCGGAAGACATTAAAGGTGACAGAGTGAAACAGGTGAAGCCGCACGCTATTCCCATGCGGCTACCCTGCAACACTACACCATTAAAGGGACAGTCATGACTAGTGACTTTTGACACTCATATCTCACTTATCCCAAGTTAGATCGTGCTCAAATTTGGTGAGCATATTTCTCTAGTCAAGGCGAGCGATTTGATATATGGCACGCCCTGTGATGATACCCAAGCGCAAAGAAAAGCTAGAGAGAAGTTTCTGATCCGTGAAGAAAGTGCAGGAAATTCAGCAGCGTTGTGCCACGCCCGAGTGGTCAAATCACATCGCTCGCGAGCCCGATCGACGCGGGACCAATTCCATTGCGGACATAAGATCTTAGGCCATCTTTGACCCGAACCCCATACATGATTAATGGTTGGATTCTGCATATGAAGTCGATGAACAGACTGCAAATTCTGTCACCAGAATCCTTGATTCCGGCAAAAATTTCCAAACATGCAAAATCTTTGTTTAGCCATGGAATCGAGCTGCATTTGGTACCCTGTGATCGTAATGGCATGCTCAGTGTTATTCAGTAAAGAAAACACAAAAACAAATCAAGTAACGAACACACTATCGATCCAAAGTTTCAAGATGTACTCAAATTTCAAGTCGCATGATCGTGCACAAAAAATACAATCCATGGCTCGAAGTTAGTATCAAATCAATCTCCATACCGAGCCCTATAAGGAAACAATCATCTTACAGTCAACCAAGCATTAGAACGACCTCGGATCAGCCATGCAAGATCATACAAGTCCTAGGGCAACATAAGGACTGTTTTGGGATTCCATAGCTTGTTAGGAAGGGGAAAATCTGGCATTTTGCACCCTATTTTCTATTTCTTTTAATTCAATTTAATCTTAATTTTCATCAATTATGGTTACTTTTGATCATCCACCCATGTTTGGGGCACACTTCTAGATATACATACCATCATTGTATGAGAAAAAAAAAAGAGAAGCACCAAAGGCATACACACACAAGCGAGAGTTTTTACTTAATACAAGTTTCTCTTTCTTACCATTGTGGTCTCATGTTTGAGAGAGAGAGCGAGGTGAGAGAAACATTTGATCGGTATCCTTAGGGTTGAGGTAAACCTTTTATCTCTTCTTTTTATTTTCTTCTTCTCTCTCTTTTCCCCTATCTTCTACCTCTTCTCCATCTGAGTTCCTTGTAAAGGTCGTGCACAGTAGTGGCAGTGCCATGCATGACTCTCCCTTGGTCTCACGGGTTGTGCATGGCGATGGAAGCGCCATTCACGAGTTCCCCTCCCCTTCCCTTTGCTTACCTCTTTCTTCCAATGAAGTCTGTAGACGGCGCTGTCTATCACTACCCACAGACGTAGCTGTGACGTCTCAGTGAAGAACCCAGACGGTGAAGTTTGTTGTCGCTTACAGGGGTCGCCTACTATTGCGCGTCTAGCGAAGACGATGATACCTATCATTGCCCGTTAGAGGCTCTGACAACCCCCATCACTGTTCGTGAGCTTCCTCCATGCACATGGTGCCCATTGGTGTTCTGCCTGCGTCCCATGCCTCTTGACGTGTGACTTAGGAGAAACCATCGCTGTGTGCCTCGTCCGGAGTCAGCACCGTCCGCAAGGTATGTCTCGTCTCCTCGTGTTGTCAACTTCAATGCCTATTGACATCTACACGTCTCTTCTCTTTTCTGTCTCGCCCTCTTCTCCACATCCCTTTCTCTTCTCACCTAGCTGAGGATAGACTTAGCTCAGCACCACCACGTCGACCTCGGTTTTAAGTAGTATTGCCGTCGTGCTGGTCCTGTGAATCATGCCCATCTTGCTACCTCTCCGAGTCGGTAATGTATGGTTGTCATGCTACTCTCGCCCCTACGTCAAGAACTTTTCCTTTTTCTATCTTTCACCAAACCTTGCCTTTCATCACCTTCTCATGTGAACGTACATTGCTCTAAGACAAGGGTAAGTCCCTTCGACCCACTTGTCTTACAAATTAACCATATAAGTGTTATGCAAAAAAATAAGAGGATTACAGGTCAAGAGGCGCGATTCTAAACCAGCTCAAGCAATTGGGGGCTTTCTTCATGATCTAAGAGGGTGTCCACGCGAGCCAGCCCGAGAAAGTCTCAAACCCACCTAAAATTCCTCTCTCATTTGTTGGTATACCTGCCCTTTCCCTTAGCAAAGTTCTGAGAGAGTGATCTCAAATCCCAGGTTGACCGGAAACCTGAGACACGTGCCACCAGATCACTTAGAATCCGAGGGCGAGATTGAGGCAACTAATCAGTTGGCGACTCCACTGAGGACTTACTACCCCTTAGTCGGTTCACACTTATTTGCCCAATTTCCTTTTCACTTTCAAGACCTATTTCTATGGCACCTAGGTTGGTCAACCCGTTCATCTGGGTCGAGGACTTCCTTATCCCTGCACTCGTGTTTGTCCCAGGGAAGCGAGTCACTCGACCCTCATTCCTTACTCACCTTCTGTACAAGAACTCAAGATCTAACTCCCAGATTCTCACTTCGATCGGTGCAAGAGGGGACTTAAAGGTCCCTGCCTCCCGGCTTTCTGACCCTGGTGGACTCTCCACCAAGGCCCCTTGCATGGGTAGCACTCCTGCTGCCCCACACCCTACTATTAGAAAATCTCTTGTCAGTCATACTGTGGCAGTACACCGGAAGGCTGCCCCGTCCATTCCGACGAAAGGCAATCAAACTATTGTCGCTCCAGAGTTTCGCTGCAAGGAAACCCCCTGTGCTCCTTCACTACTCCGAGCCTCGATGCCTGGAGGGTCGGTACACAGAGGTGGAGGTCCTGACGTCTTCACCGTCGCACACATTCCAAGGCTTGTGGTCTATCCACTCGGGCCACAACTTAGGGCAACCCTCACGTTGCCTTGAGCTCGCGTCTAAGGCTAGGCGTTCTCGGGCCAAACCCTACATGCACCATGCATTCGCTTTCCACAGCTTAGGGCAGCGCTAGCTCTATGCCACCTCGAGCATTGGAGGGTCAACTGTTCCATCTTCCCTCCCGGCACACATAGCTTCACCTTGTGAGAGACAAGCTCATGCCTTGTCCTTCATAAACACAAGCCCGTGGGTCTTAGTCTCCTCAGGTCGAACCTATTGACTGAGCTTGGACTGACCTTCAAGTCACCCAGACAGCTAACCTTAAAGGTGCACATGCACCATCTTTGCAGGCCCCTCTCAGATCCAGACTCCAACGGAGTCATGAACCAGCTTCTACCTTTGCCGCTTC
Organism: Amborella trichopoda; assembly: GCF_000471905.2. Next base: position 794,399 of record NW_006497091.1, read on the forward strand.
CCCGATGTCAGGCAAGCACCACCAGCCCTGATACTCTAAGGTCTTCCCTAAGAGTACCATCTTGAGCCAGCCCTGGGTCAATCAAACACCCGGGCCTCACAAAGGAATTCGGGGCAAGGGCTTGATGTCAGACAGAGGCCTTTAAACTTTAAGACAAGGACCCAAGCTACCCTCCATCCTTGGGCCCCACTCCCTCCTCCTGCTCATAGACATGGCCCTCACCTGTTGAAGAAAACGGGGCAGTCTAGGTCTCAGGCTCAATTCTAGAATGAGGTCCACAGCCACCTCAGGATCAAGCAGAAAATATGCCTGCAGATCTTAACCAAGGAAACTTACAAGGCAGTCGAGGTCACCACCCATGACGTCCTTTTGCCTTGTTATCCCTTCTTCCCTCTTCAAACTCTGACGTTTGAGTAAGTCTAGGAATATTGTTTGCTGATCACCACCCAGAAGACACGGTCTTAAGACCGTCAAGAACCAGTCCTCACAAGATCAGCATACAAAGCAAGAGTCCTGTCGGGGTAAACTAAGCCCCTCCAGACTGACTTGCCATGTACGACTCTCCATCCTCGGTAGTTCGCTACATCACTTGACTCTGACCTCTCAAAAGAAATGGTCAGTGTCATGGTGATCAATGACTCGAACGGCGCTTAAGAGGAGTGGATGAACTAGTTCGAGGAAATGATGCAAGCCATCCTCGGGAAGATGGAGAACCTAAAGGCCTTCAGGTCCCCTTCTTCTTCTGATTTCTCGACCGGTGAGGACCCAGCTCCTAGGCAGACTCCTCCTCTAGTCTCTCAAGATAGCTCCTCTTCTCGTTGGGTCTCCCAAACTGCTATAGATGCTATGGTGGCCCATGGCCTCAAGAACAAGGTCTCATGGCAGGAGACGTTGCTCTACCAAAAGTTGTAACCTTCGTACATTGACCAGGTGTCGTTTCCTACGAACTACCAAAAAGGGAAACTACCCCTGTTTAATGGTACCACGTCTCCTCACCAGCATACGGCCCACTTACAAGCGGCCTGCCAGGAGACAGCAATTAACAGACGTCTCCTCCTCCGCCAGTTCATTGAGACTCTCAAAGGACCAACCTTCCAATGGTTTGCTTGGCTGCCATCAAACTCGATGCACACTTGGCAAGAAATGGAGCAGTTATTCTACCAACGCTTCTACAAACTCCAAAGGAACGTGGAAACCATCGAGCTCCTCACCTTGATGCAAGTCCCTGGTGAGGCGTTCATCACCCGATGGAGAGAGTTAGCGGCCTTTCACACCACTTCCACGGCTGAGAAAGAAGCAGTTTAGACTTGCATACGAAACCTGCTTCCCGAGATCGTTGTACATGTCGAGGCATTCAATCCACCCTCCATGCCAGAGCTCATCTCTAAGGCAATTCGTATCGAGGGATTGTTCAAGCACCACAGCAACTCTCGTCAGTAGTCTTCTGGCTCAAACTCTGGCTCCAGTAGTCGGGGCAACCAAAAGGTAGTGATCAGCATGGCTATCACCGTGATTGACACCAAAGGTGCGGCTCCCCAAACTCTCTACCTCTCTAAAACACATACGCCTCTAACCCGGGGCAAGCAACGGTCCTACAATGTGGTCCTGCCTTCTATAAACAGTAAGCAGAATGACTACTGGACTCAGCACCAGAATAAGGTTTACCCCTTTGACACAAAGTGGACCCCTGTACTGCTCCAACTATTGTAAGAACAGAACATGATCCAGCTGCTAGAGGTCACCACTATAGAGTCACCGAGACAAGAGTCAAATCAGAAGTACTGCGCCTATCATAGGAGAGTAGCTCACCGCACTCACGACTGCTCCAAGCTCAATGACACTATCGAGGCCCTTATCAACAAGGGCTAGATAAAGCTCAAAGAGTTGAAAAAGGCATTCAGAGCAGCTGAGGCATCTCACATAGTCACGATCCAAGAGGACGACAGGGCACATGCTATCCTTCATGCATTTTTCTCTACAATGCTCGAAGAAGGGATCGCCACCCCAAAGCCGACAAGGCAACCCAAGTTTTTGGCTCCAGGGACTGGGAACCTCTGGTGTGCATACTACCAAATACGTGGTCATGACATCTGCGAGTGCACTGACTTTCATAAACTCTTGGTAGAAAAGATGCAGCAGTGTCCGAAGGTTCAGGGTGACCAGGCAAGACACCTTCAGGTCCCTTTTCCGCCTGTGCAAGAAGACCTCCTGATGCAAGCCCAGCAAAATACTAAGCAAGACCCTGTTTAAGGTAATGCTCCAGTAGGGTCTTGTCACCCCCAAGTCAGCCAGACAGTCTAGGTGTCTTGCCCGGGGCACAGAAAAACTCTAGTGACCCTATCACCATGTGTGGGGTCACGAACTCAAGGAGTACATTGGGTTCGAGGCCATAATCGCGGAGAAAGTCCAGCAAGACCACATCGTCTACACGGTTCTCTCAGGACACGTCCAAGCCCTCGCTCTCGTTCAAGAGGAAGCCCCACTACAAGCCCTTCATGAGCATTCACTAAACCTTTCGATGCCTTCGACCTCTCAGCCTTGGGAAGTCTAAGGTGAGCGAAGTAAGCTTAAATCCTCGAAACATGAGGCAGTCTACCAAGCTAGGGTCACTCACCAACCTGATAAGATGGTCCAAACACCCCCTCGGGGATCCAAACGAAGACGGCGAGCACCTAAAACAACTCATTGAAGGAATCATCTTCCTCAGCCACTAGTCGAGGAAGAATTCCTCATGCCCCTTCCTCAGCTGCCGTTCATGCAGGACTTCATCCCAAGCGTAGCTCGCCTCATCTTACCGTCCAACCAGGCAGACATCTATGAGTTATCAATATCTTAAGAGTCGGCCAAATGGGTAACGACGTTAAAAGCACCCCACAACAGTCAAATCTGGGCATGACCTTAAATACCCCTAGCAAACTTCCAATTCTGGTGACGAAATAAAATGCTGCCCAAAACGTTCTAAGTCTTCTTCTCCTTCCCCCTCCTCTATTCCTTTTGCAGGTACAACTCGACGGTTTCTAGATTTCAACACTCTAAATAAAGAGTTCGGAGGCACTAGCCTCACCATGCCACAGTAAGTACGCCTCAGATAAATACTGGTCCAAGCGGTACGATTCTAGACAGCCGCCAACGCTCTGGCAAAACAGGCCAAAATTAGATCACCTTTGAGCTCCTGCTCTCACAAGGCCTGTCACATGATCCAAGTACATCAGGCGTCGCCCAACAAGGGGCAAGTAAAGAGTGAGCCCAATCATGAGGTCATGGACCCCCTCGCTTGAAGCCGACCCTTCCATTGCCTTGACCAGACCAATTAGAGACCAGTCCTCTCCCATGTTGTGCCCCTCCTGGAGGCCAAGATGTCAGGATCATCGGTGGCCACATTTGTGATCAAAGAAGACCCTTGTGAGCCCCCCAACGAGGAACTTCGGGAAGCTCCCAAAGAGTGGGAAGAGGGCGAGATCAACTTGGGGGATTAGGCCGACCCAGGGCCAACCTTCATCTCAACAAAGATGTCCCCGGAAGAGAAAGAAAGCTATATCTCCCTCCTTTGACCAAATCGAGACATCTTCACCTGGCATTATCATGAGAAGCCCGGCCTAGACCCCTAGACTGTTGTCCATCGCCTCGGTATTGATCCAACCATCAAACCCATGAAGTAGAAATCAAGAAGGTTTAGGCCCGACCTCGAGATGCAGATCGATGCGGAGGTGAACATGCTCAAGCAAGCTGGATTCATACGTGAGGTCAAATACCCAAGACGGCTGGCAAATATCATCTCAGTCGAGAAGAAGAATGGCCAAATCAGGGTTTTTCATCGACTTTCGTGACGTGAACACTGCTTGTCTCAAGGACGATTTCCCCCTTCCGTTCACCGAGATGCTGGTTGACTCCACGGCCCATTATCAAATCTTCTCCTTTATGGATGGTTATTGTGGTTACAACCAAATCAAGATCGCGCTAGAGGATGAGGAGGCCACTACGTTCTTGATTCAAAAAGGTGTCCTTTGTTACACTGTGATCCCTTTGAGGCTAAAGAATGCTGGTGTCACATACCAGCGAGCCATGATAACCATCTTAAGGACATGACTCACAAGGAGGCCGAGTTCTATGTGGATGACTTGGTAGTAAAGTCTGATACAAAGCCACTCACGTGCAAGACCTTAAAACGTTGTTTGAGCGATTGCGGCATCACCAATTCAAGATGAACCCCTTGAAATGCACCTTTAGTGTACGCTCAGGAAAATCTTAGGGTTTATCGTGAGATATGTGATGGAGATTGAGCCAGTCAAAATTAAGGCAATTCAGGACATGCTACAACCCTCCATGAACTACGATCTCTCCAAGGACAGCTTGCCTACATTTGGAGGTCCATTTCAAACCTTTCAAGGCGATGCAGACCCTTTGCACACCTCCTGAAGAAGGACACTCCCTTCATATGAGATGAAGAGTGCCAAGCTGTGATCGAGGACATCAAGCAATATTTGTTGAATCCACCAATACTGTCTAAGCCAGTGTTAGGAAGGCCTCTCATCCTATACGTGATCATCCTCGACGAATCACTTGGGGCACTTTTGGCATAGAATAGTGATGGAGGAAAAGAGATAACGCTCTATTATCTCAGCAGTAGAATGCAAGGGGTCGAGAAGAATTACCCTCCCATCGAAAAATGTGCCTAGCCTTGATCATTGTGGTATAGAAGCTCCACCATTACTTGCTCAGCCACGAGGTCAAGTTAATCTCTAAGGAAGACCCAGTCACATTCCTTATGACCCGGCCATGCTTGTCAGGACGTTTGGCCAAGTGGGGGCCATTGCTGATGGAGTTCGACATCACGTATGTACCACGAAAGGAAGTTAAAGGTCAAGCTCTAACATGCTTCCTTGTGGCTCACGCAGTCCCTTCAGAATCTCCCCTTTCAAGTGATCTACTGGATGAAGAAGTTTTCTGTGTGGCGCTAACTCGGCCATGGGAGATGTACTTTGACAGAGCATTCCAGTCTAATAGAGGGGTCGCCGGAGTTGTGTTCTTGACTCTCGATGGAGGAATAATTCCTATATCCTTCTGACTTGCAAAGGCGTTCTCTCATCAAGAAGCCGAGTATCAAGCCCTCATAATCAGACTGAAGATCACCCAGGAGCTAGACTTAGAACAGCTAAATATCGTCAGTGACTCTGAACTGGTCATCCGACAGCTAAAGGGGATTTATGACGTAAGGAAGGATACTCTCAAGCCTTATCATGACACAACTAAAACTTACATGGCCCAGTTTGATGACTTCTCCCCGAGTCATATCCCTAGAAGGCTAAACTCACAAGCTGATGTGCTCTTAAAGTTTGGCGCCACCATCCAATTATCTTAAATGGGGCCCACTCTAGTCTGGGTAACCAAATGGAGACATGTCGACTTGAGAACTGAAGTTGACGCAGACGATGAGAGGAATGTCTTCCCTGAGTGTCCGGGCTAGGGATGTCATCAAGACAGAGCAGGAACTTTTTCAAGGAAAAGAATCCAAGGCCAAGGAGCAGGAGCCCAGATTCTTCAACCCAATGTGTGTAGAGGTTGAACAAATAGAAGATTGGAGGGAGCCTATCATGGACGTCATAAAACATGGGAGGTTGCCTCAAGTTCGAGCCGAACGCAATGGCATATGATGGATGTCCACCAAGTACACCCTTCTCGATGGGAATGTCCTCTTTTGTCGATCATTTAATGGAATCCTCCTCCAATGCGTCAATGCACAAGAGGCAAGCAAAGTACTTGAAGAAGAACATTTTGGCATCTGCGGTCTGCATGAGTCCGGCCCCAAGCCCTATGAGCGTATATGCGACTCGACTATTACTGGCCTTCCATGGTAGCTAACACCCAAAACTATGCCAAAATATACCAGGTGTACCAAATTCACTCGAGTCTCATTCATCAGCCCCTAGAGCCTCTCCATTTAAAGATGACAATGACATCATGGCCCTTTTCCCAGTGGGGCATGGACATTGTAGGACCCATCGACTCTCCTTCTACTCTGGGTCATGCCTTCATCCTAACGGCGACAGACTACATTTCCAAATGGGCTAAAGCAATCCCTCTCAGACAAGTTCTAGGGACCGCTGTGGCTAACTTTGTGAGGCACCACATCATCTACCGGTTCGGGGTCTCGGACCGAATAATTTCTCATAATGGCCCTCAGTTCAAAAGCCAGCATGTGGATCGTCTAATCAACAAGTTCGATTTTGAGTGGAAGTACTCGACTATGTACTACCCTCGAGCTAATGGGTTAGCTGAGGCGTTCAACAATACTTTATGTGGGGTGCTTCTGAAGTCGGTGTCAAAGTCAAAGAAGAACTGACACGAGAAGTTGCTTGAGGCCCAATGGGCATATTGCACTACCACTCACAATGCTATGAATTCCACCCCTTATTCCCTGGTCTATGGGGGTGAGGCAGTCCTACCCCTCGAAATTCAAATACCCTCACTCCATGTTGCCATACATCAGGGACTAACTGTGGACGAGATGGTCAGGCTCCGCTACCCAGAGCTGGATGCCCTTGATGAAAAGAGACTAAGAGGCCCAACAGAACCTCAAACTCAATCAAGGAAGAATGAAGAGAGCCTTTGACAAGTCTGTCAAGTTTCGTTCATTAGTGCATGGGGACCTAGTCCTACCAGTCAAGAGACCAATCGTCATGCACGGATGTCACAAAGGAAAGTTCGAGCCTAAGTGGGAGGGTCCATTCATAATCAAGAAGGCTACAACAAGTGGGGCCTATATACTGACGAACTCTGATGGACAAGAGGCGATGCCCCCTATCAACGAGCGATATTTAAAGAAGTATTATCCCTAACCTGGCAATAAAGTGCGGTGTGTGCAATAAAAATATAGAAATGAAGATGGGAAACATCAAGCCAAATTAAAGGAAATTCATTTCTTTTATTGCGTTAGAAAAAGTTACAAGTTACAACCGAAGGCCCATTGTTAGGGAAGTTACAAAGCTCTGACATCTGAGGATAAGAGGAAGTTTGCAAACCAAAGCCAGCAGCATTGCTCTTGCACCTGAGGATAAGAGGACAGTTACAGGCCAAGTGAAATGCCCTCCTCATACAGAAGAAGCAAACCCACCAAAGAAACGCCTGCCCCATGAAGAAGTGGCAAAACCACTTAGAGAAGTTAGCCTCGGTCCTACCAAGGAAAATGGTTACATGCCAAAAGAAAAGGCCAACCACTTCCAAGTCAGCTTCAATTAATCTGACGAGTATATCAAACATTCGAGGCAGACTTCTCTGACAACGAATTGGCCTAGGATGGAGAGCATACCCTGGTCATAGTGGACACCCTTCTATAGGACTATGTTGACTTCATGGTTGTGTTGAAGGACTTCGCTTCCAACACACCGCGATGGTAAGGCCACCCCGTTTGCCATCACTCTTGACCCTCGCAAGACATCGTCATTTGAGGTCATCATAGTGAGCGACACAATGCTGCAGCCTATCATCACCACGGGCAGGCTAATGCCATGTGAGACTATCGTCGCGAGCCTCCTGCCCCCAAGCATGGCTATCGCTATGTGTGACCCAGGGACATGCGAAGGTAGCACTGCATGTGACTTAATGACGTGCGTGACTTTGAAGCACCCAGTTCCCAAAGTTCCAAATTTTTGGGGAGCATTGACGCCTCTTCGATTTCACGAATAGTCACCCCTCGCTGACGGTCCACCTTGTTGCGACTTGTCGCTGTCCCCACATCCCCTGGGTTTCCCGCCGACGTTTCCCCTCTTCACTCCTGCCCAACGGGAAAATCCCTCCCACCTTCTGCTCGTTGCTAAAATTAGCAAAATTCGCCCGAAGTCCCCAAAAGATGTCCCTGCGACCCTGTGGATTACCTTTCTCCCTGGTTTCTCACTTTAGCAGTTCACCAAAGCTCAGAGGGATTCCGCTAAGTTTTTGGTGAATTCAATGCAGCCCCTTCTCGTTCTCTGCCAACAACTAAAGAGCCCTCTGAACTCTCTGCGACCTCCACTTCAGCATCGAAACTGCCAGAGCAGCACTCAAACCCCTGCAGGGCACCTCTGCAAATTCTGTTAAGGTCACGAGAGACCCTCTTCCTTGCTCAGAAGGCCTCGATGCTTGCTGAAAGTCTTCGTAATCACGCTGTAAAGCTTTGCACCTCTTGAAGCTCGTCAGAAAAATCCCTAAGGACCTGTCTATACAAGTTTTGGCCAGGAAGTGCTCGTCGGAAAACCCTCACTAGAAAGCTTTGGCTCTCTTTCTCTCTCTAAAAATCTTTATACTATTTTACCCTTCGATAAAATAGTAAACTGGTTTTTCCCCCTTTTTATACCCCGTAGGACCACAACTACCCCCGACAAACATAGAATGATGCTTCAGTCCTCAGCTCTTGATGGCGATAAGACCAGGCCAGGGTGGGCCAAGCCCGAGACTCAGAGCATCATCGTCATGCACCTCCTTAAGCCTTGCGTCGTGTGCCTCACTAGAAGGCTAGTGCCGCACACCCCATCAAGAATTTTATTGAGTGCCTTGACCAGAAACTATCACGCACATCTGTCCAGAGATTATCGTCATGCGTCTCATTCAGGGGTCATCACCGCACATCTCATCCAGAGACTATCACATCGCATCTCGTCTAGAGACTAACCGTGCATCTCGTCTAGAGATTATCACCACGCTCCTCATCCAAGGTCATCACCGTGTATCTTGTCCACAGATCACCGCAGCACGGAACGTTAAAGGCTACGCCCGTATGCTGCACCCAGGGACATAACGCATCACCTAAGCTTATTGATGAATGTGCCACTCCACACTTAGTGTCACGCACAGGCCATGGCGTTCCCCTTTAGACCATCGTCTCTCATCCTCAGGAACTTCATTCCCTTGCATCACAATCTCACTCCTCAGGGAGCCCAATCTCCGGTGACGGCTCTATTCCCCCATGGAGTCACATCCCTGAACCACTACTGCCACGGTCCGCACTGCATGTAAATTCATAATCCTTGTCACATGACTCAAAATTGTACGACCGTGTTCCGAACTATATGACCTTAAATTATAGCGGAGGTCTAGCTGCATGACCTTAAACTGCAAAGTCCTTGTCACATGACTCAAAATTGTATGACCATGGTCCAAACTATAAGACCTTAAACTATAGCACAAGTTTAGTTGCACAACCTTGAACTGCAAAGTCCTTGTCTCATGACTTTAAACTTACGACCACGGTCCAGATGTGTGACATTAAACCATAGTGCGCATGGTCTAAACTATACGACCCTAAACTATAGCGGCGGTCTAGTTGCATGACCACAAACTGCATAGTCCTAGCTGTATGACTTTAAACTGCATAGTCATGGTCCGAGCTATAAGACCCTAAAACTTTCACAAGCAGTGCGACAAATAGTCCATACACATAACTCCAACTAGACCCTTAGGGGAGTTAAATGTATGCAAGGGCCGTACTTACCCCGTCATCTTTAGAGAGTTAAGGCCATTCTTACACCTTCAACCCATGGTGAGGTTCATCTGTGCTCTGGCTTGTCAGAGTTTCATGCACACCAATATTCATTATCCCCATGGAATCACATTGGCCCTCGTAATCCTCAGTGAAGCCTCTCTCATTTACTACTCCTCCTAGGGTCATCACCTTCATCTACATCTCTTCGCATGTGTATATCCTTACCTATCTTTATCCCTAGGGAGAGATATTTCTATCCACATACTTACCACCCCATGCGCCCTATTAACATGGCGATTCGTACATGGTCCATACTGCATGACCTTAAAATGTAAATCCATGGTTCAAACTATATGACCTTAAACTATAGCGGAGGTCTAATTGCACAACCTTAAAGTGCATGGTTCTGATTACATGACCTAAAACGGCATAACCACGATCCAGAGAATTTGACCTTAAACCATAGTGCGCATCCTGGCCATGACGTTAAACTTCTTTGCCAAGATCTAGGAGGAGTAACCTTAAAACATGCCCCACGTTAACCACGCACCCCTTTCACATGCATCTTTGCAAATGCTTTCCCTAACTAACCCATTTGTGTGCACGTACCCTCTTCTTCTCCCTAGTGAGCCTACTTAGGCGTACACGCCCTTTATGTGCATCTCCACACACGTCTTCCCTAGCTGGCCATTCGTGTGCGCGGGCCACATTCACCATCTTTCATCATCCCCCAATGAGTCTTACTCATGCTCACCAAATGACAAGTCATCTTGGCACCCATATTCCCCGCCAACTAGTGGGTCCCCACCTTTCACCTGCCATCCAATCAACTCTCCACAGGCAACTTCATGCCATCCTCTCAAGTGAGTCAAAGTCATCACCAGACTCACTCTATGACCTCTACATACTATCATTCCTTACTAATATGGTTCAGCTGTCTGACCCTAAACTATAGTGCGTGTCCTAGCCACATGACGTTAAAAGGGTTCGTACAAGTCTCGAAGGCAAGACATTAAAACACATCTTCTCAAAAAAAAAGGGCATGGTGTACACTAGGACAAGGGAATGCCATGAGTAAAAATGACGGACGGGCATGGTCACGAAAGCATGAGTAAAAGAGTATCGTCCAAAAAGAAACCCAGGCATGGTGAAAACCCCAAGAGGGTACCGTGAGCAAAAATGGATGAAAAGGGTGGACATGACCATAAATTCATGGGTAAAAGAGCCCAGAAATAACAGAAGTTGGTGAAAACTGTCCTCGCGACGCCACTTCCACACCCTTGGCCGACTCCCCAGTTTCATGGCTCATCAGGGAGTAAGAGCCTCAAAAGATCTTCTTGGTTTCATGGCTCCTCAGGGAGTGAGTGCCTCATAAGATCTTCCCGATTTCATACCTCATCAGGGAGTGAGAGCCGCACAAGATCTCCTCAGTTTCATGGCTCATCAAGGAGTGAGAGACATATAAGATATCCCAAGTTATATGGCCCATCAGAGAGTGAGAGTCGCATAAGATCTCCCCAGTTTCATGGCTCATCAGGGAGTTAGAGCCAAATAAGATCTCCTCAATTCAACAACAACATGAGTCCTTAAGGGTAAGGATGATGACCAAAATATCCTTCCAAAAATTCTAAGAGCCATCGCGAAGGAAAGAAACTGATGAAACCAGGGTCTAACCTGTCACAGGCTTCGGGGTACATCTTCGCCAAATCCCCTAGCCTACATGGGACAAGACTTTTGGGTTGAGTCAGAAGCCCCCGACTGGACCCCGCTAGACGGGACCTACAAGAGACACCTTGAGCATCAAAAGAAAACCTAGTGTAACAGTAAACAATGCCGATCGAAGGTTCGTTGCATTTGGCCTTCAAAAAGGTCCTGGTTCTGTACGAAGAGGTCTTGATAGAGGCCTCATGCTCTAGAACCACAGATACTTTCTTGAGGGTGTGGACTTTGAAAAAGATCCCTCAAACTTCCCTAATGATTACACTTCTCGATTCTCTTGAAGCACAACATTCGGTGGCGCACACTGTTGGAAGGCATTTTTCATCAACATGGGGCCCTCGCTCTGTAAAGGCGTAGCAAGTAGTGGGAATATTGAAAGTCTCAAAACAGCCTCAGAACTGGCCAAGATCTTCATGAGGTCTCTCAAGAGTCTCCCACCAAGTTTTTTTACATTCTGATATGTCTAAGGTAAAGTAGACTGAGAAACAGTTCTGGCAGAATCGGCCTCTTGTACCTAGAAACGGACCCCTATAACTAGAGCTACATCTTCGGCATCTCAAATTACTGTGGGACTACTGCCATTAGATATTATATAGTTAAAAACCCCCAGGGGTCAAATTTCTGCCCAAATAGACACTCTCGGAAGAAGTTATCGACGAAAGAGTGAAACAGGTGAAGCCACACGCTATTCCCATGCGGCCACCCTCCAACACTACACCATTGAACGGACAGTCATGACTAGTGAATTTTGATGCTCATATCTCACTCGTCACAAGTTGGATCACGCTCAAATTTGGTAAGCATGTTTGTCTAGTCAAGACGGGCTATTCGATATAGGGCACGTCCCGTGACAATACCCGAGCACGAAGAAAAGCTAGAGAGAAGTTGCTGATCTGTGAAGAAAGTGTAAGGAATTTAATAGCGTCGTACCTTGCTCGAGTCGCCAAATCACGCAGCTTGTGAGCCCAATCGATGCGAGACCAATTCCATTACGAGCGTAAGATCTCGGGTCATCTTTAAGCTGAACCTTGTACATGCTTAACGGTCGGATTCTGCATACGAAGCCGACGACCAGATTGCAAATTCCGTCATTGGAATCCTTGGTTCTAACCAAAATTCCAAACGTACAAAATCTACGTTCGACAATGGAATCGAGCTATGTTTTGTGCCTCGTGATCGTAATGGCACGCTCAATGTGATTCAGCGAAGAAAACACAGAAAAACATCAAGGAACGAACACACTATCGATCCAAAGTTTCAAGATCGACTCAAATTTCAGGTCGCATGATTGTGCACAAAAAACACGATCCATAGCTCAAAGTTGGTATCAAATCGTTAGTCATGTCGAGCCCTACAAGAAAACAATCATCTTACGTTCAATTAAGCATCGAAATGACCCCGGATCAGCCATGCAAGATCACGTAAGTTCTAGGGTAACACAGGGACTGTTCTAGAATTCCACAACCTGTTAGGAAGGAGCAAATATGTCATTTTGCATTTAATTCAATTTAATCTTAATTTTCAGCAATTATGGTTACTTTTGATCATCCACTTATTTTGGGGCGCACTTCTACATATACGTACCATCATTGTACGAGAAAAAAAAAAAAGAGAAGAGCTAGAAGCATATACACACAGGAGAGAGTTTTTACTTATTACAAGTTTATCTTTCTTATCATTGTGTTCTCACATTTGAGAGAGAGTGAGGTGAGAGAAAATTTTGATCGGTACCCCTAGGGTTGAGGTAAACCTGCTATCTCTTCTTTTTATTTTCTTCTTCACTCTCTTCTCCCCTCTCTTCTCGCTCTTCTTCGTCTAAGTTCCTTAGAGAGGTCATGCACAGCAGTGGCAATGCCATGCATGCCTCTCCCTTGGTCACACGGGTTGTGCATGGCGATGGCATCGCCTTCCATGAGTCCCCCTCCCCTTCCCTTCACATGTCTCTTTCTTCCAGTGAAGTACATAGCCACCGCCCACCGATGTAGCTATGACATCTCGACGAAGAACCTAGACGATGAACTTTGTTGCCGCCAGTAGGGGTCTCCCTCTACTTTGCATCTAGCGAAGACAGTGAAACTTATCGTTGCCAGTTAGAGGCTTTCGCAACACCCATCGCCTGCAAGCTTCCTCCACGCATCTGGAGCCCATCGTCATTCTCCCTGCGTTCCACTCCTCTTATCGTGTGGCCTAGGAGAAACCATAGTCATGTGCCTCGTCAGGAGTTAGCGCCGTCGGCAAGGGATGTGTCATCTCCTCGCGTTGTCAACGGTGATGTCGATTGACGTCCGAACTTCTCTTCTCTTTGTCGTTTCCCCCTCCTCTTCATCCCTTTCTCTTCTCACTTGACTAAGGATAGACTTAGCTCAGCACTGTCGTGCCAACATTGGTATCGAGTAGTATTGTCGTCGTGCTAGTCCTAAGAACCATGTCTATCTTGCTACCACTCTAAGTAAGTAATTTTTTGTTGTCAAGCTAGCTGTGCCCCTACGTCAAGCTCTCTTCACTTTTCTATCTTTCACCGAACCTTTCACGTCATCACCTTCTCATGTGAACTTACATTGCTCTAAGACAAGGGGGGGGTCCCTTCGACCCATTTGTCTTACAAATTAACCATAGAAGTGTTGTGCAGAAAAACAAGAGGATTACAGGTCAAGGGAGGCGATTCCAAACCAGCTCAAGCAGCTGGAGGGCTTTCTTCGTGATCTAAGAGGGCATCCAAGCAAGCCAGCCCGAGTAAGTCCCGAATCCACCTAATATTCCTCCCTCATTTTTGGTATACTTTCCCTTGCCCTCGAGCAAGGTTCCGAGGGAGCAATCTCAAATCCCAGGTTCACCAGAAACCCGAGACACGTCCCACTAGATCACCTAGATCTGGAAGGCGAGATCGAGGAACCTAACCAGTCACTGGGACAGGAGTCGAATGAGAAGTATTGTGCTTATCATAAGAGAGTAGGCCACCCCACTCACGACTGCTCCAAGCTCAACAACACTATTGAGGCCCTTATCAACAAGGGCCAGATAAAGCTCGAAGAGTTGAAAACGACATTCAGGGCAGCTGAGGCATTCCACATAGTCATGATCCAAGAGGACAACGGGGCACATGCTATCCTTTGTGCATTTTTCTCTATAATGCTCGAAGAAGGGATCACCACCCCAGAGCCGACAAGGCAGCCCAAGGTTCCTGCCTCCAGGGATAGAGAACCTCCATATACATGGTCATGACATCAGCGAGTGCACTGGCTTCTATAAACTCTTGGCAAAAAAGATGCAATAGTGTCAAGAGGTCTAGGGCAACTCGACAAGACACCTTCAGGTCCCTCTTGCGCCTGTGCAAGAAGACCCCCTAATGCAAGCCCAACAAAATAGTGAGCAAGAACCTCTACAGACCCTCTTTGAGATAATTCTCTAGTAGGGTCTTGTCACCCCGAAGTAAGCCAGGCAGCTCAAGTGTCTTGCCCAGGGCACGAAAAAGCTCTAGTGACCCTATCACCATGTGTGGGGTAAGGAGCTCAAAGAGTGCACTGGGTTCAAGGATATAGTCGCAAAGAAAGTCCAGCAAGGGCACATCATCTGTGCGGTTCTCTCAGGACACGTCCAAGCCTTGCTCTCATTCAAGAGGAAGCCCTGCTACAAGTCCCTCATGAGCATTCACTGGACATTTCATAGCCCTTGACCTCTCAGCCCTAGGAAGTCTACCATGAGCAAAGTAGGCTCAGATCCCTGAAACATGAGGCAGACTAACAAGTTAGGGCCACTCACTAGCTTGATAAGACGGTCCAAACACCCCCTCAGGGATCCCAAAGGAGACGACGAGCACCTTAGACAACTCGTTGAAGGAATCATCTTCCTAAGCCACTAGTCAAGGAAGAATTCCTCAGGCCCCTTCCTCCGCTGCCGATCTTGCAAGACTTCATCTCAGGGGCAGCTCGCCTCAACTTATCGTCCAATCAGGCAGACGGCTCTGAGTTATCAATATCACAGGAGTTAGCCAAAATGGGTGACGACATTAAAAGCACCCCACAATGGTTAAAGCCGAGGCATGACCTTAAATACCCAACAAAATGCCCAATTCCGACGATGACGTAAAAAGGTGCCCAAAACGTTCTAACTCTTCTTTTCCTTCCCACTCATCTATTCTTTTTGTAGGTACCGCTCGGTAATGCCCAGACGTCGACACTCTAAACAAAGAGTTCTGAGGCATCAGCCTCACCATGCCACGGTAAGAGCGTGTCAAAGTGATGCTGGCCCAGGCAGCTGAGTTCTCAATAGTCACTGATGCCCTATCAACCCGAGGCGAAAACAGGCCACCTTCAGGCTCCAGTTCAAAAGAGGCCTCCCACATGCTGCAGATCTTGGAAGTACCAGTCAGCATGGGGCAAATGAGTCTGAGATCAAGAAATAACCTACAACCTACACCTCAAAAGCTCATGGTCCTCGAATTTCCTGATCCTTCACTTTTCCCTAAACCTAAACCTCAAGCCTTTACATCCCTGGTACAAGCTCTTGTTACATCCCCATCAGCCCAGACCGCACCGACTGAGCAACAAAGTCAGCCAGTGTCACAAACCGGAACTCTATCAAAGCATATTCCTAAGCCTACCCTACCACCTAGACCAGTGACTGGATCAGAAACACAGAAGATGAATGACGATAAAGTAAAATACGATGTAATTGAGCAGTTGAGAAAGCTTCCAGCCCTTTTAAGTTTCTCTGATGCCCTCCAACTGTCTAGAGACTATCGTATGGCTTTGGTCCAAGCTCGTTTTAACCCGGAGCTGTACAAGACTGCGGTGGAATCTATTGAGGATGACCCAGTCATTTTAAGTGGGTGCCTGGAAATCTCCTTTTTTGAAGATGACCTTCATTTGGGAGGCCAATTTCATAATTGCCCCCTCCTCGTGAATTGTGAACTGCACGCCGACCCTCTCAATCGGATCACGATGGATGGAGGGTCAGCAGTTAACCTGATCCCAAGAAGGATTCTCACCCGACTGGGATTAGGGTCTGACGACCTCACTCCTACTCACATCATTGTGCAAGGGTTCAACCAGTCAGGAGAAAAGTCAGCTGGCACAGTTCGTTTTCGCCGCAAGACCGACGTTCTCAACGATTATGCCCAGTTCACGTAATCGACACCGATACCTCTTACAATGTCCTACTTGGTCGTCCTTGCCATCACGATTAGGGGGTGGTTCCTTCGATGCTCCACCAATGTTTCAAGTACAGCCGAGATGGAAGGCAACACACGGTCTCAACTGACAAAAAACCATTCGCCCTAATTGAAACTCACTACGCCGACGCCAAGTATTATTTCACAGATCTTCCAGCATTAGAAAAGCCAAAATATGATGATCGAAATTCTGTGAGAGAGACAGGACCTTCGTCTCATGACGACGTTGAGGATCTGGGGTGAATGATCACGGATAGGTTTAAAGAAGAGGAAAGATAAGGCAAGATCCTCCCTTTGACCCCCATTCACCCAAGTATGCCTTGCCACCTCTCCAAGGTCATGGTATCCTCTCCCGAAGATGACGCTTCTCCCTCTACTTCTAATTCGCCAGAACAAAACGACGAGTCAAAAGTAGCCTCCGAGCCTGAGGAAGCCTCAAAGGTGGATCTTCCAGCACCAAGGGTTACCTATACATCAGACCAGCAAAAGGTTCTGCATGTCCCCATCACTCTCCTAGAGGCAGAACTAGCACACCAACCACCACGGAAGGTGCTCCAAATTCTGTACTCCTTGAACAAGGAGATCACCAGTAGCTAAAAGAAGGTCTTACACTTCCCCGAGGTTGTTGAGGAAATACAGGCAGACAAGAGTCATCCCTCTAGCTCTCAAGAGAAAGACCCCTTGGCAGAGCTGAGAAGCGAGGTGCATATCCTCCAGAATCAGCTGAAGGCTATGCGCGTCGTTTCAAAGCACCTAAAGGAGTTTGTTCCTGAGACTATGACTTACGAAATCCTCAAAAGCAATGTATGTCGAGTCGAAGCTAAAGCTCCACTAAACTGGAGCTTTTACAGTGAGCAAGCTCATCAAATCATGAAAACCATGAATTATGAGCCCCTCTCCAATCAAACACTCAAGGGTGAGGTAGCAACTGCTCCCCCATTCGAGGTCAATGAAGCCACTGCAGGCTGCCACAAGATGAAGCAAGGAGTGGGCTATACTTTCTTGTCTCAAACCATAAAGGGGCGGAAGCAGTGAAACGAAAGAAAAGGGAAAAACAAAAGACATGCAATACACATGGAAGAGGAAAGATCTATTTCATTCATCAATCAAGGATTGTTATAAACTTGGATTTGAATACAAAGAATTATAAATAAAGATTTCAGCTCAATTCTCAATAGTAAGCCTATAATAGTCCTTTTAAGTCCATTTGATCCCATCCTTCATAACTGTCGCCCGGAGAAGAGCAAACTTTCTAACCAAAGTAGGATATTCTCCGCATACCAACTGAGGTGAAAATGGGTGTCTTCCTACCTCACGGGCTGTAGTAAGAAAGCCTTGTAGATCATTGATGTTACGTGCAAGGATCGTCATGTCATCCTAATTTTCAAAACATGGGATTTCTTTAAATATCAAAGGAATCTCTGAAGGAAAAATCTCAAAATCTGAGTGAACAAACTGACGCATGAGCAAGTTGGTTTTAAGGTTACCCAAGTGCAACGTCACGGAATCTTTGACAGTTAGACGCCTAGGGAAGAACCTAAGTAAAGGCCTGATAGAGGGATGTTTCTCAATAGAAGCTGATTCTTCTAACATCAGAACCGCCTTAGCCTGTCGAGCTACTTCATCCACTTTTTTCTTTGAACAAGTCTGCACAAGGGATATTAAAGTCTAAAAGGTTGTCTATTAGCGTCTCCACCAAAAGAGGGAACGTGATCAGCTTGAACAAAGAAGCCCGGCTGAAAAGTTGATATGCGGCTCTGAGAAGATCATGTCCATTGTCTTCAGATACATTATGGCGATTGAGCCCGGTAACTTGTGTCGGGAAAGGCATCACAGCCTGTGATACGACAAAGCCTCGCCAAACGAGGGGATGAACAACTTGCCTCAAAAAGGAAGTGACTACAAAAGCTGAGCCTATGATAAATTCCCTTTGAGCAGAAGGTGCACAACTCCCTCTCGGGGTGGGAAGGGGAATCGCCTCATTGCCCATTACTATCAGGTCGTACTTGCTCTCACTTCCAGAAATAGGAGGTTGAGGAGGGAGATGTGTTTTGTTCTCAATAACGAGAGGTTCCTCGTCCTCAATAATAGTGAGCTCCCTGTTGGAAGAAACCCGCATTCTGTAAGCTTTAGAGGCCTTTGCCTATCACCGAGAAGACATCTGTCGGAGGACCTTATCCAAAAGCAAGACTATCGTCGTCAACTGTCAGGAGAGAATCGTCATCTCTTGATCAACCAAGGACTATCGATGTCTTGCGAACCAAGGCACATTAATGCCTCGCTTCAGCTGTCAGCATGTATGCACGTGCGTCCCTTGAATCTGAACACGCCACTTGACACTTGCGGCATGGCCTATCACCGCACCTGCGGAGGGCAGTCGTTCGCTGTCCCATGACTCCTCACCTCCTCGACCGTTACGGTCATGCAACCCTTTGGCTTCCCACCGGCACTTCCTCTTCGCTTGGAATTCACTCCTTTCATTGGGACATCCTTCCCTGCCTTCTACATGTTATTGAAGTTAGCAAAAACCACCAGAAGTCCCCAGAAGACTTCCCTGAGACCTTGCGGATTGCCCTACTCCCTAGTTTCCCACTTCAACATTTCACCAAAGCTCACCAAAATTCCACTAAGTTTTTGGTGAGCTCAATGTAGCCCCTTCTTCTTCTCCTCTAACAACCTGAGGACCGACAGAGCCGTCTGAACTCTCTACGACCTCCCCTTCAGTAGCAGAACGATCAGAAGAGCACCAAAACCCCAGCAAGGTACCTCTGCAAATTCGGCCAAGGCTTTGAGAAACCCTCTGCCATGCTCAGAAAGCCTCGACACTTGTTGGAAAGTGTTCGCAATCACGCTGCAAAGCTTCACTCCTCCTAAAATTCGTCAGAAAAACTCCTAAGTGCTTGTCTCTGCAAGTTTTGGCCAAGAAGTGCTCACTGGAAAACCCTTGCCAGGAAGCTTTGGCTCTCTCTCTCTCTAAAAAGCTATCTCCTGTTTTACCCTTTGATAAAACAGTAAAGTGGGGTATCTCCCTGTTTTATAACCCGCAGTATCGCAAACTTCACCCGATAAATGGGGAATGATGCTCTAGTCCCCAGCACTTGATGGCAATAAGACCAGACTGAGGAGGGTCAAGCCCGAGACCCGAAGCATCATCGTCACGCGCCTCTTCAAGACTTGTGTTGTGTGCCTCATCAGAAGGCTAGTGTCGCGTGCCCCATCAAGACTTTTACCGACCGCCTAGACCAGAGACTATCGTCATGCATCTCGTCCAGAGATTATTGTCACATGTCTCGTCTAAGGGTCATCACCGCGTGTCTCGTCCATAGGTCATCATCGCGCAACTCGTCAATACTTTCATTAAGCACTCTGCCTAGGGGACTATCGCCGAGCGCTTCATCCAAGGAATTATTGCTGCGCGTTTTGTCTAGGGGTCATTACCGCGCATCTTGTCCAGAGATCATCACCGCACAGAACGTCAAGGGATGCCGCTATGTGCTTCACCAAGGGACCTAACTTAGTGTCATATGCATGCCATGGCACTCCTCTTCAGAACATCGTTTCTCATCCTCAGGAAGTCATGCCCTGCACCAAAATTTTGCTCCTCAGAGAGCTCAGTCCTTGGTGATCGCTCTATTCCTCATGGATCAGCGTTTCCTCACTACAATCACGGTTCATGCCGCATGACCGTAAACTGCATTGCCACGGTCTGCACTGCATGACCTTAAACGGCACTGCCACGGTCCGCGCAGCATGACCTTAAACTGCACTACCACGGTCTGCGTTGTATGACCTTAAACTGCACTGCCACGGTCCACGCTACATGCCTTAAACTGCACAGCAACGGTCCGTGCTACATCACCTTAAACTGCACTTCCATGGTGTTGCATGACCTTAAACTGCACTACTGTGGTTCGTGCTGCATCACCTTAAACTGCACTACCATAGTCCACTCTACATGACATTAAACTGCACTTCCATGGTCTAGGTGCACGATCTTAAACTGTATGGTCCAAACTATATGACCTTAAAATGTAGCAGAGGTCTAGTTGCACGACCTTAAACTACAAAGTCCTTGTCACAAGACTTTAAACTTACGACCACGGTGTAGATGTGTGACCTCAAGCCGTAGTGCATGTCCTGGCCGCATGACGATAAAAGGCTTAACACCATGGTCCAAACTATACGACCCTAAAATGTAGCAGAGGTCTAGTTGCACGACCACAAAATGCATGATCCTAGTTGTATGACTTTAAACTGCATAGGTATGGTCTGAGCTACATGACCCTAAAACTGTAATGCGCAGTGCGACAAATAGTCCATATGCATAACTCCAATTAGACCCCCAGTGGAGTTTGATGTATGCAAGGGTCGCACTCACCCCGTCTTCTCCAGAGAGTTAAGGCCATTCTTATTCCTTCAACCCATAGTGTGGTTCATTTGTGCTCTTGCCTGTCAGAATTCCATGCACACCGATATTTATTATCCCCGTGAAGTCACACTGGCCCTCTAATCCCCAATGAAGCCTATCCCGTTTACTACTCCTCGTAGGGTCACCACCTTCATCTAGATCTCTTCGCATGTGTGCGCGTACCCTCTTCTTCTCCTCAGTGAGCCTACTTAGGTGCATGTGCCCTTTACATGCATCTCCATGTACGTCTTCCCTAGCTGGCCCATTTGTGTGCGCGGGCCACCTTCACCATCTTTCATCATGCCCCAGTTAGTCTTACCCATGTTCACCAAACGACAAGCCATCTTGGCACCCACATTCGCCATCAGCTAGTAGGTCACCACCTTTCACCTACCATCCAATCAACTCTCCACAGGCAACTTCATGCCATCCTCCCAAGTGAGTCAAAGTCATCACCAAACTCACTCTGTGGCCTTTACAGACTGCAATTCCACACTGCAACGGTCCAGCTGTATGACTCTAAACTATAGTGCGCGTCCTGGCCGCATGACATTAAAAGGCTTCGCACAGGTCTCAAAGGCATGACCCTAAAACACACCTTTTCAAATAAAAATAGGCATGGTGTACACCTGGACAAGGGAATGCCATGAGTGAAAATGACGAACGGGCATGGTCACGAAACCATGAGTAAAAGAGTTCCATGGAAAAAGAAACTCAGGCACGGTGAAAACCCCAAGAGGGCACCGTGAGCAAAAATAGATGAAAAGGGTAGACATGACCACAAAATCATGCGTCAAAGTGCCCAAATATAACAGAAGCAGGGAAAACACCGTCCTCATGATGCCACTTCCCATGTTCAACTGAAAAACCCGCGAAAGGGCACTTGGACCGACAAAGCAGGTTGACGCACTTCCACAGCCTCAGCCAACTCCTCAGTTTCATGGCTCATCAGGGAGTGAGAGCACATAATATCTCCCCTGTTTCATGGCTCATCAGGGAGTGAGAGCACATAAGATCTCCCCGATTTCATGGCTCATCAAGGAGTGAGAACTGCTTAAGATTTCCTTGATATCATGGCTCATCAAGGAGTGAGAGCGTCATAAGATCTCCCTGATTTCATGGCTCATCAGGGAGTGAGAGCCTCATAAGATCTCCTTGGTTTCATGGCTCATCATGGAGTGAGAGAACATAAGATCTCCCTGATTTCATGGCTCATCAAGGAGTGAGAGATACATCAGATCTCCCCTATTTCATGGCTCATCAGGTAGTGAGAGCCTCATAAGATCTCCCCAGTTTCATGGTTCATCAGGGAGTGAGAGCCACATAAGATTTCCCCAGTTTCATTGCTCATCAGGGAGTGAGAGCGGCATAAGTTCTCCTAACAATAACAAGAGTCCTTGAGGGTGAGGATGATGACCAAAAGATCCCTCTGAAAATGATAAGTGTCATCGCGATGGCAAGAAACTGACAAAGCAGGGGTCTAACCTGCCACAGGCTTCAGGGTACGTCTTTGTCAAATCCCCTAGCCTACATGGGACCAGACTTTCGGGTTGGGTCAGAAGCCCCTGGCTGGACCCCGCTAGACAGGACCTACAGGAAATACCTTGAGCATCAAAACAAAACCTGCTGTAGCAGCAAACACTGATCGAAAGTTCATAGCAATTGACGTTCAAAAAAGGCCTGGTTTTGTATGAGGAGGTCCTAATAAAGGCCTCATGCTCCAAAGCGACAGCTAGTCTCTTGAGGGTGTGGAATTTGACAAAGAACACTCAAACTTCCTGAATGATTTCCGTTCTCGATTCTCTCGAAACACAACAATCGGTGGGGTATGTGTTGGAAGGTATTTTTCATCAACCTGGGGCCCCGCTTAATCAAGGCCTAGCAAGTAGTGGAAATTTTGACAGTCTTAGAATAGCTCTAGAACAAGCCAAGATCTTCATGAGGTCTCCCAAGAGTTTCCTACCAAGTTTCATCACATTCTGACATGTTTAAGGCAGTGCAGACTGATAAATAGTTCCGACAGAATCGACTTCTAGTACCCTGAAACGAACCCCTATAAGTAGAGCAACATTTTCAACATCTCAAACTACTATGGGACCACCACCATTGGATCCAGCATGATTAAAAAGCCCAGAGGTCAAGTTTCAGCTCAAACGGACTTTCTAGGAAGAAGTTATAGGCGAAAGAGTAACACAGGAGAAGTTGCAATCTATTCCTGTGCGACCACCCTATAACACTACACCATTGAAGGGATAGTCACGAGAAGTGACTTCTGATGCTCTTATCTCACTTGTCCTAATTTGGATCACACTCAAATTTGGTGAGCATATTCGTTTAGTCAAGACGAGCGATTCGATATGTGGCATGCCTTGTGACGATTCCCGAGCGCGTAGAAAAGCTAGAGAGAAGTTGCTGATCCATGAAGAAAGTGCAAGAAATTCAGCAGCCTCATGCCTCGCTTGAGAGACCAAATCACGCCGCTCGAGAGCCCGATCGATGCAAGACCAATTCCATTACGGGCGTAGGGTCCCGGGTCATCTCGGACACAAACATCGTACTTGATGAACTGTCGGATTCTACACACGAAGCCGACGAACAATCTATAAATTCCATCGCTGAACTCCTTGATTCTTGCCAAAATTCCAAACTCACAAAATCTTCGTTTTGGCACTGAATCAAGCTACGTTTGGTGCCCCATGATCGTAGCGGCATGCTCAGTGTGATTCAATGAAGAAAACATGGAAAAACATGAAGGAATGAACACAGTATCGATCCAATGTTTCAAGATCTACTCAAATCTCAAGTCACATGTTCGTGCACCAAAAACACGATCCATGGCTCGAAGTTGGTATCAAATCGATCGCCATGCTGAGCCCTACAAGAAAACAATCATCTTACGATCAATCGGGCATCAAAATGACCTCCGATCAGCCATGTAATATCACCCAAGCTCTAAGGCAACACAGGGACTGTTCTGAAATTCCACAACTTGTTTAGAAGGGGCAAATCCATCATTTTACACCCTATTTTCTAATTCTTTTAATTCAATTTAATCTTAATTTCTATCAATTAGGGCTACTTTTGATCATCCACCTATGTTTGGGGCACACTGTTATATATACATACCATCACTGTACGTAGAAAAAAAGAAGGGACAGATACACACACAAGAGAGAGTTTTCATTTAATATAAGTTTCTCTTTCTTACCATTGTTGTGTCACGCTTGAGAGAGGGAGTGAGGTGAGAGAAACGTTTGACCGGTACCCCCAGGGTTGAGCTAAACCTTCTCTCTCTTCTTTTCCTTTTCTTC
The DNA here is from genome assembly GCF_000471905.2 of Amborella trichopoda. Next base: position 818,461 of record NW_006497091.1, read on the forward strand.
TTCTCTCTCTCTTCTCCCCCCTCTTCTCCTTCTTCTTCATCTGAGTTCCTTGCAGGGGTCATTCACGGCAGTGGCAGTGCCATGCATGCCTCTCCCTTGGTCTCACAGGGCATGCATGGCAATGGCAGCGCCATGCACTAGTCTCCTTCCCCTTCTAATTGTCTGTTTCTTCCTTCAAGTGAGGTCTGTAGCCGGTGCTTCCCATAGCTGCCCACAGATATAGCTTTGATGTCTCGGTGAAGAGCGCAGACGGCAAGTTTTGTTTCCACCTGCAGGAGTCTCTCCCTGTCGTGAGTCTAGTGTAGACAGCGATACTTATCGCCGCCTGCTAGGGCTTTGGCAACACCTATCGCAGCCTGTGTGCTTGGGGCTCGTCGTTGTTCTCCCCCCGTCCCGTGCTTATCGTCGTGTGACTTAGCAGAAACTATCGTCGTGTGCCTCATCAAGAGTTAGTGCCATCCACAAGGGATACATCATCTCCTTGCATTGCCCACCACGTTGCTTATTGACTTCTAGATTTCTCCTTCTCTTTCCCATCTTGTTCTTTCCTCTTCACCTCTTTCTCCTCTCACTTGACTAAGGGTAGATCTAGCCTATCACCAAACCGCCGACCTCGGTTTCAAGTAGTATTGCTGCCGTGCTAATCCTGATAACCATGCCCGTCTTATTACCACTCCGAGCCTGTAATTTCTTGTTGTCATTCTAGTCTCACCCCTATGTCAATCTCTCTTCTCTTTTCTCTCTCTCACCTAAAATTGCACTTCATTGCCTTCTCATGTGAATGTGCATTACCCTAAGACAAGGGTGGGTCCTTTCGATCCACTTGTCTTACAAATTAACCATAGAAGTGTTGTGTAGAAAAACAAAAGGATTACAAGTCAAGGGAGGCTATTTCGAACCAACTTAAGTAGCTAGGGGACCTTTCTTTGTGTTATAAGAGGGCACTCACGCGAGCCAACCTGAGTAAGTCCCGAACCCACCTAAAATTCCTCTCTCATTGGTTGGTGTACCTGCACTTACCCTCGAACAAGGTTTCGAGAGAGCGATCTCAAATCCCGAGTTCACCAGAAACCCGAGACACGTGCCACCAAATCACCTAGATCCGGAGGGTGAGATCGAGGCACCTAACCAGAGAGAAGAAGATAAGAAAAGAATGGTTGAGCTACGTGTTAATCCAGCACTGAAGAAGGGAGAAATAGACAGAGGAGAAGAAAAGAGGGAGATAGAAAGGAGAGAGAAGAAGGGAAGAAGAGAGGTGTGCATGCATGGTGCTGCCACTACCATGCATGTCAAGAGAAGATGAGAGAAGAAGAGAAACAGGGATGGGTGATAGAGAAAGAGAAATAGAGAGAGAGAGGAAGAGAAAGAGAAATAGAGAAAGAGATAGAGAAATAGAGAAGAAGAAAGATAGAATAATAGAGAGAAAGGGAAAGAGAGATGAAATAGAGAAGAAGAATGATAGAAGAATAGAGAGAGAAAGGGAAAGAGATGAAATAAAGTTGAAGAAAGAGATAGAGGAATAGAAAGAAAAATATAGAAAGAGAGAGAAATACAAAAGAAGAGAGATTGAAGAATAGAGAGAGAAATAAAGAAAGAGAGATAGAGAAGAAGAAAGATAGAAGAATAGAGAGAGAAAGAAAGAGAGATGAAATAAAGAAGAAGAAAGATAGAAGAATAGAGGAAGAAAGAAAGAGAGATGAAATAGAGAAGAAGAAAGATAGAAGAATAGAGAGAGAAAGGGAAAGAGAGCTGAAATAGAGAAGAAGAAAGAGATAGAGGGATAGAAAGAGAAATAGAGAAAGAGATAGAAAAATAGAGAAGAAGAGAAATTGAAGAATAGAGAGAGAAGGGGAAAGAAAGAGGTAGAGAGAGAAAGAGAGAAAAATAGAGAGAAACGGAGAAAGAGATGGCAAGAAAGAGATAGAAGAATAGAGAGAGAAATAGAGAAGAAGAGAGAAAGTTTTGAGAGATCCTATCGAAGTCCTCACCCTCGCGTGGACTGTTTTGTTTGTTTGGGGATTCCTATCGAAGTCCTCACCCCCGCGTGGACTGTTTGTTTGTTTTGGGGATCCTATTGAAGTCCTCACCCCTACGTGGACTATTTGTTTGTTTGGGGGACCCCATCAAAGTCCTCACCCCTGAGTGGATTGTTTTGATTGCTTGGGGGATCCTATCAAAGTCCTCACCCTCGTGTGGACTAATTGTTGATGATGACTGGGCTACGTGTTTACCCAGCACCAAAGAAGGGATGGTGACTGGGCTACATGTTCACCCAACACTAAAGAGGGGATGGCAGCTGGGCTATGTGTTCACCCATCACTGAAGAAAGATGTTGAGGGATGCTTTCTAAGTCTGCTCATCATGTTGGACGATATTTTTGATGATGAGGGATCTTCTGGAGGAGAGCACTGCATCAACCTGCTCTTCTCTTCAATCACCCTTTTGCGATTTTGCTTGGACTTGGGAAGTGGCACAGTAGAGACGGTTTTCACCAACCTCCTTTCGTTTGAGGCTCTTTTACCCATGACCTTATGGCCATGTTCACCCTTCCATTTTTACTCTCGGTGCCCTTTCGGGTTTTCACTGTGCTCGGGTTTTTATTTTCACATAACTCTCTTACTCATGGTTTCATGACCATGCGCGTTCCCTTCATTTTTACTCATGGCATTCCCTTGTTCAAGTATACACCATGCCCATTTTTTTTGTGAGGCCGTGTCTAGGGTCATGCTTCCGGGACCTGTGCGAAGCCTTTTAGCATCATGCGGCCAGAATGTGTATTATAGTTTAAGGTCATAGAGTTGGACCGTGGTGAAGATGGATGACAGTCTATGCAGGTCACGGGTTGAGCATCGTGGTGGTTTGACTCACTTTAGGGAGACGACACAAAGCTGTCTATGAAAGATGGATGGTGTTGGTATGGAAGATGGATAATTGTGACCCACTAGCTGACGATGAGTATGGATGGCAAGATGACTCGTCGTTTGTGAGCATGGGTAACGCCCACTGGGGAATGATGAATGGCGATAAGGGAAATGCATGGACTGGGGAGTTATGAAAATGGTGCGCACAAAATGGGTGTGCACGTATGTGTGGGGGCAAGTTTAAGGTCATGCCTCTTGGACCTGTGCAAAGTAGTTTAATGTCATGCGGCTAGGACGTGCACTACAGTTTTAAGGTCATATAGCTAGGACCATGGCTATGCATTTTAAAGTCAGCTACGATCATACAGTTTAAGGTCATGTGACTAGACCTTCACTATAGTTTAGGTTAGTATAGTTTGGACCATGGCTATGCAGTTTAAAGTAATGCAGCTAGGACCATGCAGTCGTGCAACTAGACCTCCGCTATAATTTATGATCATATAGTTTGAACCATGCAGTTTAGGGTCGTGTATCTAGACCAATGTGTGGGTCGCCATGTAGGTGGAGCTTCATGGGGAATATGTTCATGAATGGCAATCCGACTTCTTGAGAATAATATGGTTAATGGCATACACAAGCAGAAGGCTCAGATGGAGATGGTAGTCTGACGAGGGATGGCAAACGGAAGCAGACTTCACTGGGGATTAAGGGATGAAGGGTTGTGGCATGCTTGTAGCTTTGATGGGGATGACAGGCCAGGGCACAAGTGTAACCTCACTAGGGATAGTGGAAAAACACTCATGGCTGTGGCCAGGCTCAGACACGATGGGTGGTACAGCGCTAGCATGGGCAACAGTATCACACGCGGCACTAGCATGAGCGGCAGTAACACGCACAGCTTTGAGCAATCATCACAAAAGGTGTTGGTCGCACACGGCATTAGTCAGTGACTGTAGCGTGCGGCATTAGTCACAAGTGCAGACGTTAATCTAAGTTCAAGCCTCAGGCCTGAGCCCGACTTGAGCCTTAATCCTCTCAACGTTTGGTGCTTGGCATTACATGGGCCTGAGCCCGACCCGATCTGACCCGACCCATCGTCGTTTGACCTGACTGTCATTTCCAATTTGTGAGGGTACTCTGGGGAAGCATCAGCTATATAAGGGGGAAAACCCCTTTTTACCATTTACCGAAGGTAAAAACGTTTTAGAGACTTCTTGGCGCTGGTTGTGCTTTCCGACAAGATTCTGGTTAGAACGTGGGGTTCATAGGAACTTACTGGAAGTCCGGCAAGCAGCGAGAAACTACGACAGAACACTCGCAAGGGTTTGCAGTGACTAGGTGAGTATCATTGTTGCCAAGGCGAAGAAAAACGAGGTTTGCCGGGGACTGTTAGGATTCCGACAATGGTTCTGGGACATCAAAATAGTGAGGGAAAGGGGCTGAGAGCTTAGCAGGGTCCTGTAAGTAAGTTTCGTGATTTTTCTATTGTTTTACATCATCGGGTCATAGAGGGAAGGTCCGGCAACGAGTTTTCGACGATTAGAGGAGTTCCCTAGTGGTGGTATAGGGTTTTCAAGGAAGAGCTGCGAAGTCACAGGGCAGTGAAGAGTCGCAGGTAGCGAACGGTCACTGGGAAAGTGAACGGTCACCATCTGCACGTACGAGGAAGGTGAACAGTTGCAGGGAAGACGAAGGGCCTGGGGAGTAGAAAGGTCAGCGAGAACTAAAGGGACACAGGGAACCAAAGGGGAACAAGGAACCTAAAGGTCGTGAGCAGTTGAAAAGTCACGACTGAAAGCGTGTGATTATAGTCGTGAGCAGCGACAGTCACTTGCAGTGTTAGTCACATATGGTAGAAACACAATGCACGCGGCGTTAGTCATGCGAGGTGGTAGCTGCTCGATAGGCGATCCTTTCATAGGCGGCAGCAAGTTGTTCACGGTTGTGGTCGTGCACGATGATGAGTCATGTACGACGATGATCATGCACGACAGTAGCTACTCGCCTGGCAATCCTTTAATGGATGGTGGCAAGTTGTTCACGACTGTGGTCGTGCACGGTGATGACTTGGGTAGGCAAAGGGTGGTGACCAATGGTAAGGCCAAACTTATGAAGTCTGTTAGAAGCCAAGTCCTCCAGCACAGCTACGAACTCCATGTTGCTCTGTGAAAGGTTACTTACTGTGAAGAAAGCGTGCTCTCCATCATAGGGCATCTCCTTGCTAAAAGGGTCTGCTTTATATGTCTGATAAACTCGATTTCCTTCTACCTTCCTGTGATGCAAGAGAAGCTAGCTTTTGACCTGTAACCGTCTTCTTTTCCTCAAATGTAAGAGCAGCACTGAGGGTCAACTATTCTCTTTTCCTCAGATGCAAGAGCAGCGCTGGGGGTCAATTGTTCTCTTTTCCTCTAATGTAAGAGCAATGCTTGATAATATATATTTGTAATCTCCATGATAATGGGTTTTGATTATAACTTGTAACCTCTTCTCATGCAATAAAAAGAGTTAAACTTTGTTGTATTGTCTTACTTCTTTTCCTTTTCCTTTTCTTTTCTTTTGTTTTTAATTCTTTTTTTATTGCACATTTAATCTTTTAAGAGCATATCAGGGGTAATACTTCTTTAGGTATCGCCCATTGATGAGGAGCATTACCTCTTCTCACTGTGTCATAATAGAGGCCCCGTTTGGCGAGACTTTCTTAATTATGAAGGGGCCTTCCCACTTAAGTTCAAACTTCCCTTTGCACTGCCCATGCATGACGATTAGCCTTGTGACGACTAGAACTAGGTCCCCACAAGCGAATGAGCGGACTTTATCTGACTTGTCAAAGGCCCTCTTCATTCTCCCTTGGTTGAGTTCGAGATTCTGTTGAGATTCCAAATTCTTTCATCAAGTGTATCTAATTCTTGATAACAAAGCTTGACTCTCGCGTCATCGGTCAATCCTTGATGTATGGCGACAAGCAGCGAGGGGAGTTGAATTTCGAGAGGCAAGACTGCTTCGCCCTCATAAATCAAGGAATAATGAGTGGAATCGGTGGAATTTCTTGTGGTGATGCGATATGCCCACAGTGCTTCAGGAAGCTTCTCATGCAAGTTCTTCTTTGTCTTTGATACCGACTTCCTTAAAACGCTGCATAGGGTCTTATTGAAGGCATCAGCTAATCCATTAGCTTGAGGGTGGTACATAGTTGAGTACTTCCACTCGAAACCAAACTGGTTAACTAAGCGATCAATATGATGACTTCTTAACTGAGGGCTATTGTCAGATATAATCAGATCAGGCACCCCAAACTTGTACATGATGTGATGTCACACGCAGTTGGGTATCGTAGCCCCAGGAAGCTGCTTAAGAGGGATCGCTTCAGCCCACTTAGAAAAATTGTCTGTTGCCGCTAGAATAAAGACATGAACCATTCTAGAAGGAGTGTCAATAGGCCCTACGATGTCCATACCCCATTGTGAAAAAGGCCATGATGCTATTGTAGGGTGTAGGGGATCTGGAGGCTGATGAATAAGGCTAGAATGCAGTTGGCACACCTGACACCTCTTGGCGTAGTTTAAGGTATCAACAACCATCGAGGGCCAATAATATCTCAATCTACATATCTGTTCATAGAGCATAGGGTTGGACTGATGCAGCACACAAATGCCTGAGTGTACTTCCTCCAACACCTTATTTTCCTTTTGTGCGTCTACACATCTGAGAAGAATACCATCAAAAGACCGTATACAGAGAGCATCTTCTTCAAGGAGGGTGTAATTGGTAGACATTCGATGCACATTATTGTACTTGGCACGATCCTCAAGCAGTCTACCGTGCTTTACAAAGTTAATGATGGGTTCTCTCCAATCTTCCACCTACTCGATTTTCGCACATATTGGGTCGAAGAACTCCGATTCATGGTTTTGAATGTCAGCTCCTAGACTCTATGCCATCTTCTGCTAGGCTTTAATAACTTCTTTGGCTGATAGAAGTGCCCTGTATGGATAAGGTGGGCACTCGGGGAAGAGAATTCTCTCATCATTCGCTTCCACTTCGGTTCTCAATTCAATGTGTTTCCACTTTGCTACCCAAATGGGCATAGGCCCTAGTGAGGACAATTGAACGGTAGCTCCGAGCATTGCGAGTGCATCAGCCTGCGAGTTTAATCATCTCGAGATATGACTTAAGGACATATCATCAAATTGAGCCATATACGATTTTACAGTATCGTGATAGGGCTTAAGAGTGTCTTTTCTCACGTCATAGATCCCGTTGAGCTTCCATATCACCAATTCATAATCGATGTAGATATCGCGTTGCTCCAAGTGTAGATCCAGGGTGATCTCCAATCCAATTATGAGAGCCTAATACTCGCCTCATTATGTGAGTCAGCTTTAGCGAGAGAGAAAGAGGAATTATACCCCCTCGTGGAGTCAAGAGTACTACTCCAACGCCTCCTCGATCAGATTGGAAGGCTCCATTGAAGTACATCTTCCACGTATGGGCAAGTTCCGCACAAAATACCTCTTCATTAGGAAGATCACTTGATAAAGGAGATTCTGCTGGGATCGGATGTGCTGCCATAAAATCAGCCAAGGTGTGACATTTGACAGCCTTTTGTGGTAGATAAGTGATGTCAAATTCCATCAGCAATAATGCCCATTTAGCAAGGCGTCCCGACAGGCATGGGCTTGTCATATGAAATTTGACAGCATCCACTCTTGATATGAGCCATGCTTCGTGACCGAGAAAATAGTGGCAAAGCTTCTGTACCACGAAGATTAGTGCGAGGCATATCTTCTCAATGGGTAGATAATTCTTTCCAGCCCTTTGCATCCTGCGGCTAAGATAGTTTCGTGCGATCTCTTTTCATGGCTGAGAAGTCAAGGGCTCAGAGGGATCAGAAGTATCATCTCGGGGACCCTGTACTGAGATGTTCTCCTGGGTGCGAGTAGTGTCTTGAGGGTGCTCTTCTATAACGGCACAAGCAATGTGACCTCTTTGCACTTTCTTCGCAACCACGGCTTTGAATCCATATCATTCGCTTAGCTTGCGGCCCCATATCTGATGGGCACCAGTGGTTCTCAGTTCCGTGAGCAAGATGTCTAAGCTATCTTATCGGCCTTGGTGTGAAGAGTCCTTGTTGGAGCATCATACTAAACATAGCTTGAAGGAGATCTGATGGCAGCTCATCAGAAGCACATGGGCCTTCATCTTCCTCCTGTACTGTCACTGCGTGAGAGGCCTCAACTGCCCCGAATGCTTTCTTGAGTTCTTCAAGCTTTATCTAACCCTTCTGAATCTGAGTTTCGATGAGGTCCTTGAGTGTGTAGCATTCCTCCATGGGGTGCCTTATCCTCCGATGATAAACACAGTAGTTTGCATGCATATCGAGACCATCTTGATCATGAAACTTGATCTCAGGTAGCTCAATCATATTCTTCTCCAGCAATAGTTTGAATAATGCGAGAACCCATTCCTTTTTGAAAGGATAAACCTTATTCTTATGCATGTCCCAATAGTCGTTTCGATTAAGGTTTGCAAGTGGGGGTACCCGATTTGTATGACTGTTGTTGCTTACCTCCCAAAGGAGCCGTCTGCGTCTTTATTGTGCCTACTCCTTTGGAGAGATCCAAAGTTTGAGGGGCAGCCTTCTTCGGATCACTAACAATGATGATCGCATTGATTACCCCTTTCTGCTGATTGCCCCGGGTGTTTGTTCGAGAATTACTATTGCCCGATTGTTTCCCGAGCTCGAAGACTGCTGATGTGACCCGCCATGGTGGCATGACAGGCACTCTATGCGAGCCAACTTAGAGATCATCTCTGACATGGAGGTTGGATTGGCGGCCTCAACATGTAGAGCAATCTTGGGTTGGATGATTTGTATGCAAGTCTGAACTACTTCTTTCTCTGACATAAGATTGGTGTGGTAAGCAGCCAAATCCCTCCATCTGGCTATGAATTGGTCCACAAGCTCGTCCGGCTCTTGGGTCAGGGTGAGAAGCTCAATGGTTTGGACCTCTCTCTGAACCTCATAAAAGTGCTGGTAGAACAGTTGTTCCATCTCTTCCCAAGTGTGTACTAAATTTGAGGGAAGCCAAGCATACCACTGAAAGGCCGGCCATCAAGAGTTTCAACAAACTGACAAAGAAGAAGTCTCCCATCAGTCGTTGTCTCTCGACATGCAGCTTGAAATGCGCGATATGTTGGTGCAGGAATGTTGAATCATTAAACAGGTGAAGGTTCCCTTTTTGGTAATTTGAGGGAAATGGGACTTGATCAATGTAGGAGGGGTACGGATTTGGTAAAGTATTGTACCCTGCACTCTCAGGATCTGTCTGCCTGTGAAACCATGGGTTACCATGGCATCGATGTCTGCCTGTGAAACCATTTGAGGGACAGAACTACCTTAGGAGGCCGGTGGGGAAGTCTTCTTTGGAGCTACGTCTTCCGGAGGAGGTGAATTGGCCTCATGGTGGGACAAATTAGTTGTAGGCTGCGTGCTTTCCATGCGATCTATCTTCTCCATCATTGCTCGAACCATGTGATCGAACCTATCCATGCGTTCTTCTTGGTTGTCGTTCAGCTCGTTCACGACCATAACACTGCCTATTTCTTAAGGGAGGTCAGCCTCAGTGTAGTTGAAGGCTTTCGAGCTTGGCAGGTCGTGCGCAGCACATCGGTCGGCAAGGGCTCAACATGCCTCAATTGAACTCGAGTCTTATACGTTGACCGTGTGAGGATCGGTTCTTGACAGTCTTGGGACTGTGGTTGCTGGGTGGTCGGGTCATCTTCTACGATGGTGACTTCTGTGCAGGATTCTCGCACCTCTTTTTTCGGCTTTGTCATCTGAAGCTGGTAGAAGGGGTTCGTGTGGAGAGGGTCATTGGAGCTGGCTGCCCCGACTATTTGAGTGGCTATTCTAGTCAGGATTTGCAGACCCTTGTTGTGTTTGGCTTTGAGGCTTTGATGGACCTCATGCCAGAACTGCGATCGGGACTATAGCTGGCAGGCTTTTCTTGCGCACGAAAGAGTCGTCTCCATTAGGTGAAGCAATGGGTATGGACCAGGAACTGGGGTCAACCTAGGCCAGGGAGGATGAAGGACTTGATCTCCTATAAGGTCATTGCCCTAAGCTCTCTTATGGGCTCCAGAGACATGACCGAGCTGATGGGGATGGCTCAAGATGGTACTCTTGGGGAAAGGCTTTACGTACCATGGCTTGGAGCGCTCGCCCAAAAGAGAAGGGGCAAGAGGGAAAGGGATCGACTCATTATGATGCCTGAGTCGAGAGCGAGAGGTGGTCCGGGAAGGTGGGGCATGTGTGCCCCTTAAAGAAGGATCACAGGTGACTTGAGAGTCAACCCGGGCTCGAATAGCCATTCTGGCCTTAGGAGGTCGAGAATCACGAACACATGTCTATAAGGGAACAGGAGGGAGCTTGTCTCTTACATAGTGTGTGCTGAGAGGGAGAATGAGGGGGCGTTTCCCGTGTACTCGGGTTGGCATAGCAACAGCGTCACCCCAAGCGATGGTATGCTCATGCATGTGTATAGGTTTCAACCCAAGGAGGCTTGATCTTGGACACCCACTTGAGGTAACATAAGGGTTGCCCCGAGGAGTGGCTCGAGTGGATGACCCACTAGCCTTAGGGTTGGTGCCAGAGGTGGAGGCCCTAGAGTCTCCTCCTCGATGTATTGAGTCTCTAAACATAGAGACCCGAGGTGGTGCAGAACTGTGGGAATATGGGGGATAACCTTGCGGCGACCCACAAGAGCAACAACAACTTGCTTTCCATTTCCAGAAGAGGACAGGGCAGCCCTTCAGCATACCTCAGCAATATGACTGGTGCTTGCTGTGAGTGGTAGCAGATGTGCTACCTATAAAAAGTGCTTCAGTGGAGGTTCCACCAGAGCTAGGAGATGGGGAGTTAGGAACCTTTAAGTCCCTTCTTACACCTATCCAGGTCAAGACTTGAGAGCTAGACACTGGGTCTTCACTCAATAGAAAAGTCGTAAATGAAGTTTGGAGGAGCTTGTTCTCGAGGGGAAGTCGCAAATGTGGGGGTTAGAGAGTCCCCGATTCGGATAAACGGGTTAGAGAACTCTGAAGCAAGGTGAATGCAAAGCAGAAAAATAAAGGAGAAACAAGCCAAACAAGAACGATCTTTCAAAGGGGTAGTGTGTTCCTGATGGAGTCTCCAAGCTGGTTAGATGCCTCGATCTCCCCCCCAGGTCGGGATGACCTGGTGGAATGTGTCTCTGTTTTCAAGAAAAACTCGAGACTTGAGACCGCTCTCTCGAGAACCTTGTTGAGAAACAAGGGCAGGTACATGAACCGATAAGAGAGGAATTTGATGTGAGGCGGGACACACCTTACCTGGGTCCGTGACTCACTCGGGTTGACTCGCGAGGGTGCCCTCTTAGATCACGACGGAAAGGCCCCCTAGTTTTACAACTGGTTTGAAATCGCCTCCCTTGACTTGTACTCTTCTATTTCTGCAATCACACACACATGGTTAATTTACAAGACAATTGGGCCAAGAAACCTCACCTTGTCTTTGGGAGAATGCACACAAGCGTTCTCATTCAAAAGAAGAAAGGGTACAATAAGAGGATAGAGATTGGGGTGAGAAGAAAGAAATAGAACAGAGGAAAGAGAAGAGAAGAAAGAAAAATTTGACCAAGTGGTTAACCTAACACATGAGGCTAGATCAATACAATGACTGATTTTGTGTGGTAGCAAGATGGGCACGATAACTCTGACCGACATGGAGGTAATATTACACGCCGACAGATTCGACATCAACCAGCCTAGCACGATGGTCAGTCTGGCGTGGCAGCAAGATGGGCACGGTAACTCAATCCGATACGGTGGCAATACTGCACGACGATGAGACTACCATGATAGTTCTATACTTAACCCATTCTTTAGTCAAACGAGAGAGGAAGAAAAAAAAAAAAAGACAAGAGAAAAGAAAGGGAGAGAAATGAGAAGAGAAGGAGTAGAAGAAGAATAGTGGGAGATGAGAGATAGAAGAGAAGAAATAAGAGAGAGAAGATAGAAGAAATAAGAGAGAGAAGAGAAAAGAAAGAAGAAAGAAGAGAGAGAAGAGAAAAGACAGAAGAGAGAAGAAAGAAGAGAGAGACGAGAGAAGAAAGAAGAGAAAGAAGAGAGAATAAAAAAGAGATAAAAGAGAAAAAAGAAGAGAGAGAAGAGAAAAGGAAGAAGAGACAGACGAGAGAAGGAAAAAGAGAGGGAAGGAAGGAAAGAAGGAAGAAGAGAGAGAAGAGAGAGGGAAGAAGAGAGTGAAGAGAGAAGAGAGAGAAGAGAGAATAGAGAAGAAAGAAGAGAGAGAAGCATGGATGGCGATCGGGTTCCACCTTCCATGATAGAGGAGCAAGGTAAGAGAAAGAAGCATGGATGACTATAGGGTTCTGCCGTCCATGACCGAGGAGAGAGAGAAGAGAACGAAACATGGACGGTGATGGGGTTTTACCATTCATGATAGAGGAGAGAAAAATAATGAAGCATAGACAGTGATGGGTCGTCCATGACATCGGAGAAAGAAAAGAGAAAGAAACATGGACGGCGTTGTCTATGATAGAGGAGAGAAAAAAGAGAGAACATGGACAGTGATGGGGTTCCACCGCCCATGACATAGGAGAAAGAAAAGAGAAAGAATCATGGACGGCGAAAGGGTTCCGCCGTCCATGACAAAGGAGAGAGAAAAGAGAGAACATGGGTGACAATGGGGTTTCGCCACCCATGACATAAGAGAAAGAAAAGAGAAATAAATATGGACGATGATCGGGTTCTACTGTCCATAACAAAGGAGAGAGAAAAGAGAGAACATGGATGGTGATAGGTTCCACCGCTCATGGGACGAGAGAGAGTGTAAGAGAGAACATGGACGGCGATAGGTTCTGCCATCCATGACAAGAGGGAGACAGAAAGGAGAAGACCCGTGCAACAATAAGCATTGTCGTGCGTGTCAGAAGGGACTCAAACATGACCCAACCCGCCACTTGGGAAAGGGCTCGGTTAAATGTATTTGTCGGAGAATAAGGGAAAGAGGAACTCTGACAGAGGCCTGGCCCGCCACTTGGGTTAAGGCCCAGCTCACTGTTCATATTCCAAGAGATAAGAAAAGAATGAATATGTCATGCTCAGCGATAAGCGTCGTCGTGCATGATCAGAAAGGAGAGAGAAAGGAAGGAAGAGAAAAAGAAAAGGAAAGATAGAGAAGAGAGGAGAAAGACAGGAAAAAAAATAGAGAGAAGGGAAAAGTAGAGAGAGAAAGAAAGACAAGGTTGGGAAAGAGAGAGAAAGAATTAAGAAAGAGAGCGGATGAAAGAGGAATGAGAGTAGATAGAAAAGAGGAAAGAAGGAAGAGAGAGAAGCATGCACGATGATGCCTATCATCTTGCATGTTGAGAGAGAAGAGAGAGGCCAAAAAAGACAAAGAGAGAGAAAGACAGAAAAGGAGGGAGAAAAAAAGAATAGGAGAGAGAAAGAGATGAGGAGAGAGAAAGAAATAAGAGGAGAGAGAAAAAAAGAAGAGGAGAGAAAAGAGAGGATAGAGAAGGTTACCTTCATCGAGGGATACTGAACTTTTCTTCTCTCTCTTCTCTCTCTTCTAGACGTGTAACTTTAAATTTTATTGATCTGATCAAAGGTCCTTTATAATGAAGTATAGCATGGTTTACATAGACTTGGGCCCAAACATGGGTGGATGCTCAAAACATAACCTAATTGATGATAATTATAATTTATTTGAATTAAAGAAAAATAAAAAAATGCGGAAAAATAGATGATTTTGCCCCTGCACATCAATATCGAAATTTCAGAATAGTCCTTATTGCAACATTGGAACATGTTCAAATTTCGTAGGGCGATTCGGGGTTAGTCTGGCATCTGTTTGACCAAAAGATGATCGCTTTCTTGTTATGCTCAACATGACGATCAATGTGATACTAATTTCGAGTCACGAATTGTAATAATTATAAAATTTTAAAAAAAAAAAATTAAAAAATAAAAAATAAAAAATAAAAATAAAAAAGAAGGAAAGAAACTCTTAATAAGTGATGGTCTATATGAGCATGATGGTCCTTAGGGACCATCATTATTTTCAAAATCTTTTGGCTAAGTTTCTTTTGTTTGCTCCTGCCTTGCCACGTCAAGTGGACGTGGGCTTTAAGCATATAAGGGGTATTGTAACGGTTACACCTCGTTTATGAGGTGTCACTTAATAAAATATTATAATAAGGTATCGTAAAAGTTTAAATACGAGAGGCGAGGACTCCCACCCTAAAAAACTTTTGAAATCTTTCCCTTTCTGGTCGAAACACAGTGAGCTCCTCTCCCTAGCCGAATTTTTATCGGAAGCTCCCTCTCAAATATTTTAGGTAAGTGACATCGTCTTCCTGAAAAATAGTCTATTTTTAAGAAATAGTGATATTTCGGTCTAGGATCTTTATTTTATCAGTTTTATGTGTAAGAGACCTCATTGTCTCGAAAAATAATCCATTCTTTTTAAAAATAAAATGAAATAATTATTTCTGCTTATTATCATGAATTTTAGGTGCGATAAATTTTATGCGCACACGACCTCATTATCTTGAAAAATAATCTTTTTAATAAAAATTGTGATATTTTATCTATGTAAGAAATTTTAAATGCTGTAAATTTTTTAGAAAAATAAATTTATTTATATTTCTTGGCTATTGTTAGAAAAATTTAGATACTATCAAATTATTAGCAATAAATGAGATAATTCTGCTTTTAGTAAAATTGTGATATTACTTTCTACTGTTTTGAATATTTAGACATTGTAAAATTCATGTGCAAATGACTGCCTTATTATTTAAAAATTGACATTTTTGCAATTGATTATAGTATTGTTGTGAAATGTTTATTTGTGGATTGATGTCCCATAAATTATGATAATTCCGTATGCTTGAATTTCTATGAGGGTTTTTCTATACATATTAAATTGGCAATTATGCTAGAATGCCTTTACAAACTGCTACCTTTCTAAATTTGAGCCCAAAATATTGGATTGGTTATTTTTGAAATGTTATAGAGAGTGACTGTTATTAATGGTTTAAGTGAAATTCATATTAATGATTTCAGTGATATGTTGCGTACATGATATTGCTGCTTTCGAATGTTTAAAGAGATTTAGAAAGAATTTAAGTATGCAAGTGGACTCATCCAGTTCGCCGGTGAGGTATAAGTGGACCTATCTGGGACGCCGGTAGGGATTAAGTGGACTCATCTGGTACGCCGTTGAGGTATAACTGGACCTGTAGGGATTAAGTGGACCTATCTAGGACGCCGATAGGGATTAAGTGGACCCATCAGGACGCTGATGGGGTATATAGGTGACCTACTTGCGACGCCAGTAGGGTATTTTGTGAAATCCTTTGAATTATGCACTACCGTTAAAGTGTTATATGCATTTCAATTATTCGGATTATACTTAATTATGCATTTATTGAAAGTGAAACTGTTGATGCATTTCTGTTAATATATCTCATTTTGGAAAATATTGATATCTTTCAACCATGATTATTTTTAGGATTATGATGATCACTTACTGAGTAGCCAAACTCATCAAACTATGGTAAACATTTTTCAGGATAACTGCGGCTTCATTCTGAACGCTAGTCAAGATCAACCTTGGAAGATACTGTCGTTGTGCTAGCTTTCCTTATTTACTTTGTAAGACCCCGCCACTGTAAATTTTTCCTATCAATCGATGTATATATGTTTTGTCCGTCACATCTCAGGAATAATAGTATTGTAAATTCTTGGGGTGTGATAATTATGGTATCAGAGCAATAGGTTTAAGATTATTGAGAAATTTTTTGAAAAAAAAAAATGTACTTAAAATAATAATGAAGTTGAAAGAATATGAGAAAAAAAAACAAAAAAATATCTCTATCTTTTTCAGTAATCAGGTACAGAAATTTAGAGGACTAAATTTCTTTAAGGGGGGAAGAATGTAATAACTCTAAAATTTAAAAAAAAAAGTAAAAAATAAAAAATACAAAATAAAAATAAAAAAGACGGAAAGAAACTCTTAATAAGTGATGGTCTATATGAGCATGATGGTCCTTAGGGACCATCATTGTTTTCAAAATCTTTTGGTTAAGCTTCTTTTGTTTGCTCCTGCCTTGCCACGTCAAGTGGACGTGGGCTTTAAGCATATAAGGGGTATTGTAACGGTTACACCTCGTTTATGAGGTGTCACTTAATAAAATATTATAATAAGGTGTCGTAAGAGTTATTATAAGAGAGGCGAGGACTCCCACCCTAAAAAACTTTTGAAATCTTTCCCTTTCAGATCGAAACACAGTGACCTCCTCTCCCTAGCCGAATTTTTATCGGAAGCTCCCTCTCAAATATTTTAGGTAAGTGACATCGTCTTCCTGAAAAATAGTCTGTTTTTAATAAATAGTGATATTTCCATCTAGGATCTTTATTTTATCAGTTTTATGCGTAAGTGACCTCATTGTCTCGAAAAATAATCCATTCTTTTAAAAAATAAAATGCAATAATTATTTCTGCTTATTATCATGAATTTTAGGTGCGATAAATTTTATGCGTACACGACCTCATTATCTTGCAAAATAATCTTTTTAATAAAAATTGTGATATTTTATCTATGTTAGAAATTTTAAATGCTGTAAATTTTGAGAAAAATCAATTTATTTATTTTTCTTGGCTATTGTTAGAAAAATTTAGATACTATCAAATTATTAGAAATAAATGTGATACTTCTGCTTTTAATAAAATTGTGATATTTCTTTCTACTGTTTTGAATATTTAGACATTGTAAAATTCATGTGCAAATGACTGCCTTATTATTTTAAAATTGACATTTTTGCAATTGATTATAGTATTGTTGTGAAATGTTTATTTGTGGATTGATGTCCCATAAATTGTGATAATTCCGTATTCTTGAATTTCTATAAGAGTTTTTCTATACATATTAAATTGGCAATTATGCTAGAATGCCTTTAGAAATTGCTACCTTTCAAAATTTGAGCCCAAAATATTTGATTGGTTATTTTTAAAATGTTATAGAGAGTGACTGTTATTAATGGTTTAAGTGAAATTCATATTAATGATTTCAGTGATATGTTGAGTACATGATAATGCTGCTTTCGAATGTTTAAAGAGATTTAGAAATAATTTACGCATGCAAGTGGACTCATCCGGTTCGCCGTTGAGGTATAAGTGGACCTATCTGGGACGCCGGTAGGGATTAAGTAGACTCATCCGGTACGTCGGTGAGGTATAAGTGGACCTGCAGGGATTAAGTGGAGCTATCTGGAACGCCGATAGGGATTAAGTGGACCCATCAGGATGCTGATGGGGTATATAGGTGACCTACTTGCGACGTCAGTAGGGTATTTTGTGAAATCCTTTGAATTATGCACTACCGTTAAAGAGTTATATGCATTTCAATTATTCGGATTATACTTAATTATGCATTTATTGAAAGTGAAACTGTTGATGCATTTTTGTTAATATATCTCATTTTGGAAAATATTGATATCTTTCAACAATGATTATTGTTAGGATTATGATGATCACTTACTGAGTAGCCAAACTCATCAAACTATGGTAAACATTTTTCAGGATCACTGCAGCTTCATTTTAGTGCTAGTCAAGATCAACCTTGGAAGATACTGTTGTTGTGCTAGCTTTCCTTATTTACTTTGTAAGACCTCGCCACTGTAAATTTGTCCTATCAATAGATGTATATATGTTTTGTCCGTCACATCTCAAATATAATAGTATTGTAAATTCTTGGGGTGTGACACATATGGTATCAGAGCAATAAGTTTAAGATAATTAAGAAATTCTAAAAAAAAAAAATGTACTTCAAATAATACTGAAGTTGAAAGAATATGAGAAAAAAATATATATATATCCCTATCTTTTTCAGTAATCAGGTACACAAATTTAGAGGACTAAATTTCTTTAAGGGGGGAAGAATGTAATAATTCTAAAATTTAAAAAAAATAAAAAGTAAAAAATAAAAAATAAAAAATAAAAATAAAAAAGAGGGAAAGAAACTCTTAATAAATAATGGTCTATATGAGCATGATGGTCCTTAGGGACCATCATTGTTTTAAAAATCTTTTGGTTAAGTTTCTTTTGTTTGCTTCTGCCTTGCCACGTCAAGTGGACGTAGGCTTTAAGCATATAAGGGGTATTATAACGGTTACACCTCGTTTATGAGGTGTCACTTAATAAAATATTATAATAAGGTGTCGTAAGAGTTTAAATACGAGAGGCGAGGACTCCCACCCTAACAAACTTTTGAAATCTTTCCCTTGCTTGTCGAAACACAGTGAGCTCCTCTCCCTAGCCGAATTTTTATCGGAAGCTCCCTCTCAAATATTTTAGGTAAGTGACATCGTCTTTCTGAAAAATAGTCTATTTTTAATAAATTGTGATAATTCCGTCTAGGATCTTTATTTTATCTGTTTTAAGTGTAAGTGACCTCATTGTCTCGAAAAATAGTCCATTCTTTTAAAAAATAAAATGAAACAATTATTTCTGCTTATTATCTTGAATTTTAGGTGAGATAAATTTTATGCGCACACGATCTCATTATCTTGAAAAATAATCTTTTTAATAAAAATT
>NW_006497091.1:836995-858674 GCF_000471905.2 Amborella trichopoda
GGGTGTGACACGGATCGTGATTTTAGGCCATGATCACGCGACTCGATATTTGCACGAATCTTGAAAACTTCGGATCAATAGTGCGCTCATTTCTTGATGTATTTTCTTGGTCTCTTCACTAAACTGTACTGAGCATGCTGTCACGATCGCTTTGCAACAACGCAACTCGATTTTTTGCTCGAATGAAGATTTCACAATTTTGGGTTTTTGGCCGAAACTTAGATTCCGACGGCCAGAATTTTGCATCAACTTTAACATCTTTGTACACCATATCTAATCGTTCATGTGTGACGTTCGGACCAAACATGGCACTGAGCCTTATGCACGTAATGTCATTAGTTTCGCATTGATCAGGTACGTGAGCATCGTGATATGGCCTCTCAAGTGGATCATCTTACTGCTGATTTTCTACTGCTGTCTTCATGAATTGCCAAATTCTCTCTAGTTTTTCTCCATGCTTGGGCGTCATCACGAGTCGTGCCACGTATCAAAATGCTCGTCTTAACTTGACAAACACTATCACACAATTTGAGCGCAATCGGACTTCGAAATGAGGGAGATATGAGTCTTCAAAGTTGCTGGTCATGACTGTAAAAACCAGTCTCCTTCAATGGAGATTGGTGCAGGGACGACACATAATAATAGCATGCAGCCTCTCCTTTTTCAGTCTTTTACCCATAACTTTGTTCTCGAAACCCCTAGGGATTTACGCCCGTGTCAGATCCAATGGCAATGGTCTCACAACTATTTGACACTACAAAAATAAGGTTCTAGTTACAGGATTCGTTTTAGGGTACTAGAGGCTGATTTTTTCAAAACTATTTATTTGTCTGCACTACCTTGGACATGTCGGATTGCAGCAAAACTTGGAAGGTGGCCTTTTTAAGTCCTTAGGAACATTCTCACCCATTCTAGGGCAATTCTGAGACTATAAAAAATTCCACTGTAAGTCAGGGCTTTATTGATCGGCTTCTCTTTTATTTCAATCGACCCAAGGTGTTGAAAAATACCTTCAAACAGTGAGAAAAGGATAGAAAAAGAGAAAATAGTGTAGAGTGTGTGCGGGGGATGAGTGTAGAGAAGTGAAAGACAGAAAGAAAGAGGGGGAGAAAGAGATATGGAGGGAGAGAAAAGAGGGGCGGCCCAACCACCTCTTTCTCAAGAAGGAGAGAGAGAGAGAGAGAAGAGGGGTGGCCCAGCCGCCTCTCTCAGGAGAGAGAGAAGAAGAAAGAGAAAGTGAGAAAAGAAGAGAGAAGAAAAAAAATAACTGGGCAGCTAGGGCTGAGCCGACGGCTTGAGCTCAGTGGCTAGGTGAGATCCCGATGTCCTTATGAGCTCCTTGAGTGACACTAGGGTCTAGGTGTAGAGAAGGCTTGGGTGTAGGGCTATGATGTTGGTTGAAGATGAATCTAGGTGAGCTAGCGTCCAGGGTTGGTGGCTTAAGGATGGGTACGCTAAGCTATATGGTTAATGGGTTAAGGATGAATAAGCTAAGGTGTATGGTTAATGAGTTAAGGATGAGTAGACTAGGGTGTTTGGAGTAGGGTGTAAGGAGTATGGATCGGTGTGGGGAGTATGGATAGGTGTGGTGTACGATGTGAGTTTTATGGAGTAGGATGGGAAGTATAGTCAATGGGTAGGGAATAGTGGTCCAAGGGTAGTCCTCTCAAGGTAAAAGTACTCTTTCCTCACTCTTGAAGTGGAAATGAAGAGGACACACACAACGTTAATCTCAACTTAGTTAACATTTCAAGCTATTGCACCTTATTTTCAACTCAGAATTACAAATGAAATAAAAGAACTTATATAGGAGTCATCTCAAACAAGGTTGGATGCTCAAAACTATGCCTAATTATCAAATAACATATTAACATGAATTAAAAAGTGATTTTCGATTTTGGACAATAATGAAAATTTAGCCCCTCCATACATTTTGAAAATGACAAGACCATCTCTAAAAAGGGGCCTCTTGCCTTCCCTATGGTTTGGGCCCATTTTCGGTGCTTTTGATGACATTCCAAGTGATCCAATGTCGTAGAAACGTTGGTTTTCTCCAAATGATCGATTTGATATGTATCTTGAGGCTTAAATCGAACTTTGATGATAAACCCAAAATCCTGTTAAACCCATAAACTTGGAATCTGCGATCGTTGATCTTGCTCATTTTATCATTTTTCATATCGCAAATTGAAGGGGAGGTCGTTGTGATTGTTATGCAGTGAAAGCCCCTCAATTTGTAGTCCATTTGATCACTTTTCTATTTTTGAAGGTCATCACAAATGGGATTCTGATAGTCAAAAAATATGTCATCTTTCAAACATAAATTAGATAATTTTCTGACCTCCATTACGAGCAAATATCTACTCAAAACGAAGCCTTTCGAGTTATGATCACAATAGACCTAGCCTTGAGGTCGTAGGACTTTAAAATTCGAGATATGACCGTTGCAATGACGACATACGCTACTGGAATTTTCTGCAATTTTGTGTTTTTTTAACGAACTTTTCTCTAATATTTCTCCTTATCCGAGAGTCCCCATGGTGTGTTCCACCTGCCAAAATGTTGATCTTGGTGAGAGGAACATTATCCTCGAATTTGGGATCTATCGACTTCAAGACGTGGGAGAACTAGGCTGCAAAAGTTGCCCCATTTTTGGAAAACACAGTTACTATAAATAGCAACTGGTTCACAAGGGTTTAAGTGAATAGTAAAAATCTTGTAATTTTTGGAAAGTAGGACCTAGAAAGGTATGTTTTAGCTAAAATTTGCTATGGTGACTAGTTTCGACCTTCTAAATCTATTGGCTAGGGTCCCATGGTCACTAGAAGCCTCTAGAGTAGAGTTCTAACTATGGTACACCAAAGGCATGCTAGGAACTTGGGGTAAAAACTGATTTTGTACTTCTTTCTTCTATTTATGTCCGAATTGGACGAAACATGGAGGGAATCCTTGGATCATCATAGGAGACTCATGTGCTTGATTTGGGGCCGAGATGACATCTCTATCATGGCTCTTCAAAAATAAGACTTATTTGTGCGGGGTTCTGTAGTCCATAGGCATGACTGGCAGCTACAGGCTGAAGTCACAACCGCCTCCTCTATTATTCGCATTGGGGAATTAGTGCATCAAAAATATACACTAACAATTACATTTTCCTTATTTAAGGGTTAACCGCCTTTTTCTGGCCAATCAGATTCCATCGTAGGTTGGCGATGGTGGAACCCATGTTTGAGATGATAGAACCTACATTGCAGTTGAAATTACTCCAAAGCGAAGGCGGGGCCTGCGTTGGCTCTCTTCTCGTGTAGACACTAGTCTTAGGCCCTAGTTTGTCAATTATGGGCTTCTTTCGTTCCCCTTTTTTTGGGGTTGTTTGAGATTGCTTTGTTGAGCTTAGACTTCGGCTTCTTGTCAAGGTGGCGAAGCAGGGTGCTTTTAGGTGTTGGAAAGAGTTTAGGTCCTTTGGATAATTATCTAGTGGTCTTGGTTAGCGTACAGTTTCTCAATCAAGAGTGGGGTATCTACACCATTAATGAGGAAATAGCCAAATGATTCCCCTTAATGTCAGCACTGACAACTCAATTTTTAATTGATTAAATGGCACCAAGCTTGGGCGTCACATATAGCAATGCCAGGGTGGTCATCAGTGGTGTCGAAAATGGACAGCCAATATTAAATCACGATTTTGTGGAATTTTTAAGGGACCCCTTGTCTATAAATAGAGGGTCACCACCGTCATTTTGCTACACATTTAAAACCTGAGTTTGCATTGAAACTCTGTCTCATCCAATACTGGCCCTAAGCCCTTTTTTCCCATTATACTAAAACCCTATTCCTAATAAATCTAAACGTTAATCATAGTATCCTCAAAGCCCTAAATTTCATTCAATACTGATCTAGCCTGCTTGGTGGAATCCGAAGAATTGGAAAAACCCCTTTTTCTTTTATCTTTTCTCTATTTCTAAATATTTTCTCAATCTCCCCCTCTTTTTTCAAAAAACCCCTTTTAGCAAACTTCTCAAAAAATTCCAGTTATGTCATTTCACGAGCCAACACTACTGCCAATCCCTACGAGCGAGGTCTTGTGGCCAATCTCTCCTTCGAGGTCGAATTCGATGGGACCCTTTTATCTACAATTAATCGATGAGTTTAACAAGGAAAACAAGATTGAGGTCACATTTGCTTTGCCAAAATTTTCGCATATAAATACCTAAGATGAATTGAGAAATGTGATAAAATATTGAGCAATCCTCAATAACTTAAAAAGCTAACCTACAATGACATTATACAATAGAATTCAACAACAACAACAACAATAACAACAACAACAACAACAACAACAACAACAATAACAACAACAACAACAACAACAACAACAACAACAACAACAACAACAACAACAACAACAATAATAATAATAATCATAATCATAATCATAATAATAATCGTAATAATAATAATAATAGTAATAATATTAATAATAATGATAATAATAATAATAATAGGGTAGGGGCCCTCTCCCCACTGACTCACCAAATAAATAAACAACAACAACAACAATAACAACAACAATACAAGGAAGTCATAATGAGATCATTTACTTTTGATATACAAAGAAGTCATAATGAGACCATATACTTTTGATACCAGGAAGTCACAATTATTTACAACTATCCGATGTAAAACCTGATAGCTTGGGCGTGTCATAAAGTTTGAGAATACTAATAACAATAAATAGTAGTAATAATAATAACAGATTGTATACAATGAGATCATTTACGTTTGATATAAGGAAGTCCAATTATTTATAACCATCTAATGTGAAACCTAATAGCTTGGGTGTGTCACAAAGTTTGAGAAAATTTCTTTTGAAGTTTGTGCATGGTCAATAGAATAAATACAACCATCCAATTTCACATCCAATTGTCAAGATTATTTGTGACCACCTTATACCAAAAGTAAATGTTCTCATTGTATACTTATCCTAAAAATAATAATAATCACAATGACAATAACAATAATAATACAATGAAGCAAGCTAATCTAAGTGACAAGCATCTTCATGCCTAACAAAAAAAACTCCCTATATAAATTTCCATATAAAAAATAAAAGAAGGATTCAAATAAGAGCCTAAATATTTACTATTGATGCACAGGCCTAAGACAAGCATCACAGTTTAAATATCATGCTGCCTCAATGAGTTACTGTTAACAAAGCCTTTTCTTTATGTTACGTGGACGTGTGTAGTAATCCACAATGATCAACTACATCATAAAAGCGCAAATATCGAAGATGACACCTTTCTAACGGAAAACAAAAAGAAAAAACGAAAAGAGAACTTATTTCTCTCTTTCTCAAAAAAATAAAAATAAACCACAAAAACAAAAAGGCACAATTCTATAATGCCTAATCTTTATGAAAACAAAGCAAAGCCTCACATCAAATCTTCGTCTAAAAAGCCCTTGGGTCATGGCTCTAAAATCAATTTCTAATTCCGACTATGAAATTTGAAGCTAAAAAAATGGTACACATCTTGTGGATCTGTAGACATTTATCTTTCGGGCAAAATAGACAGTCTGAAAAATATGTTGTAATACATACTAATTTTAGAGTTTGAAATCTTTTTTATTTTTACAATCATAATATTCAAAGCTAAGATAATCGATTTGAAGGTTTTTTTCGGTGAGTTTTGAGGTGAGGTTCTACTAATTTTGACAAAGCTTGAGCTCTATCAAACATTCAATAGAATGTGCTCTCATGTATGGCCCAATAAAATACATCACCAACAAGTAAGCCATTCGAAATAAATAATTATCTTAGACTAAAACTTTTGTACGCATGAGGATCTACGATATTTCTGATGTGCAGTCTCAAGTCAAGTCTGCCTTGTTATAGTTTTAATTAGTATTGATAGTCGACAGATGTGATCGGCCTTTGGCCGTAAGGAGTGAAAGGGGTGCACACGATAAAAATAATAAAAAAATATTTTTTATAATAAAAATTATAAGAATATTTTTAAAATTTTTAGGAACATTTTAATTATTTATTTTTGTGAGAAATAATTTTTTTTATTTTTGCTAGGTGCTCCCCAAGAAAAAAATCAAATACACCAAGTTCTATCAAAAACAGTTTTGTAAGAAAAAAATTTCAAATTGAACGGCAAAAAAATGGAGTCACATATAATTTATAGGTAGTTCCGGCACAAGTTTTTGGGCATGTGACTCTTTTCTAATCTCTAAAAATGTTAAATGGGCATGTGACTCTTTTCTAATCTCTAAAAATGTTAAATGGGCATGTGACTCTTTTCTAATCTCTAAAAATGTTAAATGGGCATGTGACTCTTTTCTAATCTCTAAAAATGTTAAATCCACCTATTTTAGTGGAATTCTAATTTCCACAAAAATGGCATAAAATGTGGAAATAGGTATTCGTGCAATAATGGGACTTCGGACTACCACGCTAAGAAGGTCTCCAAACAGCATTCATGGGCCATTTCCATAAAATGGATGTCCCATAGACCGATTTCCTGGGAACTAAAGTGGCCCCAAATGTTTATTTGATCCAGCACATCCACATAATTAGGTCATGGACCTCAAAACAGATGGGGAGATTATTTTTTATATGCAGAACTTTTAGAATGGGAAAAAATATTATATAAGGATGAGGTTTTAATCAATCATATTAACACACCTCAAAAATTCACTAAAAAATATTGTTTTGATGTTAAAAAAATCTTCAAATTGATCATTTCAATCTCAAGATATATAGATATGAGAAAAAATGCATTTCAAGTCTTGGAAATAATGCACCTTGTAATGCATTTTTTGAACCAACAATTTTCAAGATTTTCAAGTGTTCATAGATCTACTCGATCTATACTATTTTTTAAGCTTTAAATTTCATTATAAAAAATGAAAATTATTTTTAAGCCATCACAAATATTTTTAGTGCTGAACATCATCTTTCGACACTATTTGAAAGTGTGCCTTACTTTGATTGTTTAGGCGTCGGCCTTATACAAACCACATCGATTAAAATATCCTTTAAATATTTGTGAACAATAAACAAATATAAAAGGAGAGACTTCAAACATCAAATACACAGTTAAGATTCACTCTCCGACGGAGTATTTCGAAGTGAGCTCAAAATCAAATTTTATTAGTTGGAATTGACAATTAAAGAAGATTTGCGAATTGTCGTACCAAATTTTTTCCCCAATCAAGTTTTGAGGGGATTCGATCTAGGCTAGGCTGAACACCCATGTAAACGCCAGTTTACAGTTTTTTGGGTTGTTAAAAGGCGTGGGATTGCAAACGTATGACACACTTATTTAAACACATAAATAATATAAATTTCCAATTTTACACGCTCCCAAGTCCCAAGGGAGCATTTTCTTTATCCCAGTGTTCAGAGAATCCACTTGGCCAAGATACTGGACATGGCGAAGGCGAGGTGAGTTACTCACACCACTTTTATGAACAGAGTTGTATATTAGCCCCCTATCTATAAATGGACCTCTTTACAAGAGCTCTTGAGCTCCATCTTTGCCAAGGCAACATTTTTTTTCACAAGAGGTATTGAGCTCCATCCTTGCCGAGGGAAAGTATTTTTTGAACTCTAAAAATATGATGTCTATAGAAAAAACGTGATAGCTTTTAGAGTTAATCAGTAAACCATTCAGTCATATTTAACATAAAATTGAGTTAGTAATATATTTAAAATTTAAAAATATGCTGTACAATCTACTCAACCAAGACTCGCATAACCCGTAGGCTGAGTTACTCGGCAGAGTCCCAATGTCCTCGGCCGAGCCTCATAATAGTCTTTATCCATTTTCATAGATAAAAACTATCTAGATAGGTCCCAAAAGAAAACAAACTAAAATACTTAGAAAGTTCTTTTTTCGAGAAAATTAAGCGTACAATCTGCTCCTTGCTTTATGCCATCATATAGAGAGTGATAGCAACTGTCAAATCAAATGGGCTAAAACTAATGGAAAATTGTTTCATGCGGTACGGCGAAGGGGTATAAAACATCCATCTTCAAGATGGATGCAAATAGGTGGTCCATCTAAATGTAATTATAATTAACAGTTTAAAAATTTTATTGATAATTATTATTTTTTGTTTTTCATTTTTTTTTTTTTTTTTTTTTTTTTTTTGTTTTTTTTTTTAAATTCATGATTTTCATGTTAAAGATTATATATTATTTAAAAATTAGGATCATATTGTATTTAAAAAATATATTTATTACTAAGCCCGCAATTTCTACAATATGTGGGCTGGCAGCATAGAAACCATATACAAAACTAATATCATAAAACCAAATAAGGAAATTTCGAAAAGGGTGCAATTTGTATAGAGCCTAGGCTCTAAACAATAAAATTAGATCGTACATTAAAAATTTCACTAGAAGAGGTTGTTTTGATACCCAAATATCCTCAAATTGATCATCTCGACATCAAGATGCATGGCATGAGAAAAAAATGGATTTTTAGTTTTGGAAATAGTGTATTTTGTAATGCATTTTTGGACCATCCATTTTTACACTTTTAAGGTTATCACACATATTTTTAGTATTGAAACCACATTTCTCAACAATATTTGAATGTAGGCTCTAATTTGATTGTTTAGAGCCTCGGCTCTATATAAACTTTTCTCTTTTGAAAAAGCATAATATATTACAAGGTCAACTATTTTTGATACAAAGACACAATCATTCTTTGCTATTGGATATGAAATTTGATAAACAAAAATGTATCACAATATTCAAAAAAATTTATTTTAAACTTTAAAACTAATCAATGACACATCCCATGCCCCCATTTCAATTCCATATAAGAAATGAAGAAATAGGAGTTCATAATTTAAAAGTGCATTTTTGGTCCCCTCTACCGTTTGATTGCATTCATCAATACAGTTAGGTGCCCGGGATGCACCAACCCCTGCGGTTGCTATGTTGTTCATGGCCACCAATTTACTAAGTGTTGTCTTATTATTAGGATTTTTATTGTTGTCTTATTATTAGGATTTTTATTGGTGGTCGCCAATTTGTGATGTGCGAGAGCATGTTTAGTATTTTTATGAGTTATTTAGGTACGGACCTAAAATTTTTGGTAAATTACAAAATGCTCTACTTATATATGAAATTACAAATGTCGGTTAGCTTTTTCTTTTCTTTTTTTCCAAAATTGCCTCTCGGTTAACCCAATATTTTTATTTGTTTACATTCGTTGGTCAATGCCTTAAAGCTTGGCGCAATGCCCTTTTAACGAAAAATTTTAAAAATTAAAAGCAAAATTTAAAATTTGTATTGACCAAAGGGAAATTTTGAAAAAAAAAAAAAAACCAAATATGGGTCGACCGACTTTCTCTGTAATTTCTGCATACAAGTGAAGCATTTTGTATGTTATCTAAAATTTTAAGATCCGTAGATAAATCACTCTATTTTTATTAAAGAGGTTTCCAATTGACAAATAAATTCTATGGTAAGGGAAGTAGTGAAGTACAATTGGGAGTTTAATTGGTATTAGAAATTCTGGTGCAGGTTTTTGCAGGATTGAAAGAGATTCGCATAATATAATTAATTAGTGTAACGAGGACGGGAGGCCACCATGGAGTTTAAAATCAATATGGTTGCAGGTTATAAATATTGTTAGTCAGATGGAGGTGTCTTTCAATCATGTTTATGGAGAAGTTAATGTGATGCAAATGGATTTGGCAAACATGTCCAGTGATCATAATAAAATAAAGTAACATTATCAAAAGAAAACAAAAAAAAGACAAAAAACGGAAACATTGAACTATAGAAATCCCCACCTATGTATGCAGAGAATTGAGGCTCTCTATGTTTTCCTATGAAAGAATTTTTTTTTGAGTTCTATGGAATGCTGTCCAATTTAAGAGTGGACTTTTAGTCAGTTCCGGTCCGGAGTGGTCCACTTCCTGCAAAGGGTATGATTCAGTGGTGAATTTTTCGTTTCTTTAATCTCCTTTTGTGTCGGATGTTCATTGTACATTGGAGATACTTTATGCATCCCTTTTTACCAACTGAGAAAAAAAAAAAAGGTCAGTTCCTTCTATCATTCACTAATGGCCACGCTACCTAGCTAGAGGCCCTCAGTTATGATCAACGGTCAGATAAACACCATCCAGTTACGCATTGGAAATTGGGAATGTACGGGTAAAACTTTACTTTTAACAGGCTTAATGATAAGGCAGAAGTTTATATCGAGCCGAGGTTCTAAACAATCAAATTAGAACCCACATCAAAAATTTCACTAGAAGAGGTTGTTTTGGTACGTAAATATCCTAAAATTGATCATCTCAATATCAAGTTGCATTGACATAAAAAAAACAAGAATTTCAAGTTGTGAAAATAGTTCATTTTGTAATGCATTGTTTTACTATTAATTTTTAAGAATTTCAAGTTTTCATAGATCTCCTCGATCTACACTATTTTTTAAGTTTTAAATTTTATAATTAAAAATAAAAAAATATTTTAAGGCTATTACAAAGATTTTCAGTATTGAAACCATATTTCTCAATATTATCTTAAGGTGAGCTTTATTTTGATTGTTTAGAGCCTCGGCTCTATACGAAATGCCCCCTTATAATAATAGCGTACATTATAAGAAAGCAAATAAAACACCGTGTGAGTTACAACTTAACAAGAAATCTATCTTTAGAATTTCTCAAAGACAGTGACAAGGGTTGGAAATTGGATTAGTGGGGAGTCATAGTTAGTGAGCACTTATACTATGCTACCACTTGGTAGAATTTTGTGAATTTAAAAATTTATGAACTAACTAAAATAAATTGATAATTATTTTCAAAAGAGAAAAGCTGATTTTGAAGTTTTCCAATCTCACTTTCAACAAAACTTGAGATCCTAAAATGACTCCTAAATCAGATATTACCCGAGGGAATAAATAGATACTATAAAATCATGGAGGAAGTTATATATGCTCCATTATTGTGACAAAAGGGAACATAAATGCACCCCAGCCAAGTTCATACAAACCTTACGCATAGCCGGGGGATATTACTCCATCTCTATGCTTGAATGCTATACTACATTTTTTTTCTTTTTTTTCTTTTTTTGCTTGAATCAGTAGGGGTATCGGGTCTCTAAACATTTTATTAAAAAATAAAAATAAATATTACATGAATAATTGTTAAACCGTTGCCATATTGGCCTCCCTATAAACGTGTTAGAATGCTATATTACTTACCCCACAAGCATGCACACACGATTGTGCATGTGCATAAATATAGGGAAAGAGAGAGAGAGGGGGGAGAGAAAACATATATTGAGAGAGAAAGAAAGAGAGATAGAGAGAGTGCATATAACGTCAGCACTTTGTCATCACCCCACGACCCCTCTCCCATCTTCACCATGGAGCCATCGTGATCAAGTTGGACGAAAGACTCCCATCTCGCCCTCTAAGTCTTTTACGGCCATAATAACCACCCTTGATAGAAAGAAACCTTTTCAACTCCCATTTCACTCTCTCTCTAACCCCTATTTCATTTTATTTTATTTTTTTTCTTTCTGAAAAAATACCCTATCTGTCTCTCTCTAAACTCCGGAGTGAATCGGGTGTGTATGGAATCGTCATGATACGATGGATTTGTGCGTGTGTTACCCACCCTAACGACGGGGTCACCTTAGTCAATGTACGATAACAAAGGCTCATCTACACCCAACGTCCAACCCATATGATTATAACTGAACCAAACATTTAACTCTTCGTCTTTACAATGACGTGGAGAAGCACACATACGAAGAGAGGCTGTTTAAAGAGTGGTTGTGTTGTCAATGTTGGCCGACTCATGATTATTACTAGAATTTTGTAGGGGAGGGGATGGATTATGATTAGAGTGGAGACGATAAGAGATTGTTGGGGATATTAGCTTGTAAATAATCTTGCCGCCTAGGGTCAGGTTTTAGAGAGAGAAATTTGTTTCAATAAAAAAAAAAGAGAGAGAAAATAATAAAAGAGGATTTAGAGAGAGATTAGGGATTACCGCTTTAATTTCTCTTTTAATGAGTTCATTTTGGGGGGCCTCTAACGATTTATGGCTTTTCTATTTCAAATTAAAACATTTGTGTAATTTATGTTAACTGTAGTGCTGTACTTAGATCCTTGATTTTTTCGTCCATACTTCTTTAGTCTTTTCTGATCAATTTCTTGGCAATGTTGGGTAAATTATGGAGTATCAAAAGATCAACAGTAATTGCAGACAATACGTGACAAGGATTCGCTGGCTTTGGGTTCACCTAAGTCCACACTTTAATGGCCCGAAAAAGGCACACTATCTTGGTCCATAATTGTAGGCCCACATAATCAAAACGAATGAAGGCCTGAGCCTAGGGAAAAGCTTTGCAAAAAAACAAAATATCATTTTTGAAGGGGAAATATGATAAAACAAGGCAAGCTTAGTGCGGTTTGGATGAGGTTGGCTCACATGTACAATATATATACAACAAGGAAACAGTGGGACCACTTATTAGATTTTCAAGAGAATTACAAGCGTTTTTTTCTTTTTTTTTTCTAAAATATGAAATACTATTTTTATAGGTGACAATTACAAAGAAAGCCAGTTAACCGATCTTTTTTTTTCTTTTTCTTCCAAAATTTCCCCTTTGTCCGAAGACATCATTGGACCGAATTTTAATTCTTCTTTTACTTTTTTCATCAGTAGGGCCCAACCCTACTAACAAAAAACCTAAAAAAAAATTAAAATTTGTATCGAGGATTACATCTTTAGCCCAAAGGGCAATTTTGAAAAAAATAAAAACAGGCATGACCGATCTGTATACTCCACCTATAAATGAAGCATTTCATATTTTAGAAAAAAATTTAAGGTACGTATGTAAATCACTATTTTTTTTTCGATAGTCCAGAAGAAATAAGGTCACAACTTATAGTAAAAATAGAACTCAAGACGTCATATGTTGGTGACCGCCTCAACACCTAGTAATGAGCCCATTTATGACTTCTATGCTTTGAACACCTAGTATTGAGCCCATTTATGAATTCTAAGCTTTGAGACTGTAGGGATATATAAACTAGGGTCAACTACACGTTGATGAGCAAAGACTGACTTGGTTTCCGCTTTACATATAGGAGAAAGCCAACAAGAGTAGATGCTCATCTGAAGTTCTCATATAAAGTTAAATGAGCTGGGCTTATGTGATCATTTTCCTTTTAAGGAAATCGAAAATACGGCTTCAATGTAAAGAGTCCCATACGATGTCATGAAACGTCCTACATTCAGTAAATAGTTATTTTTCAAATTCCATATATTTTTCCATTACCTATCTTGTCGGTATGTGTTTTTCCCAATTTCCACATAAAGTACATTATAGCACCAAGCCACCAAGAGATGCCTTAACGCTTATATCATCGGTTTTCTTTTCGAGTAAGAAAATATCAGACTATATTCGCCCTTATTTTTCAAGTAAGGAACATGGGAACATGTAGAAGTATTTTTTTTTTCCCCCAAATTTACTCCTAAGTCCTACTTTTATTTTTTCCCATGCAGAATTACCACATGGTATATATTTCAAAATTACATACGTACCAGAAAATAAATGCAGAATTACCACATGGTATATATTTTCCCAATTTTACTCCTAAGTCCTACTTTTAGATGATTTTTATTTTTTATTTTTTGAGTTATACCCCTGATTCGACGTTAGCAACATCAAATCACCTTTTTTTTTTATATTATTTATTGTCTGGCCTCTAAGGCTGTAGATCCCCAACAACAAGCAACGTAGAACTGCCCCATACGTGGGCCAAGGCCCATATAAGGTGTAGTTTGTTTTTTTGGGGCATTGTATTGATCTAGCGGTCACATTAATAATAAAATTGAAAAAGCAAGAGGTTCAATGTTGCAAACATCAAGTTGGTGGCAAAAAAGAAATAAAAAAGAAAAAAATAGGATGCAGATAAAATTTGGAAAAAACATGAATCGTGCAACAATTTCTGCATTTGTCTTTCTATTTTGTACCTAATTTTTCTTATTTATTTTTTTAAAAAATTACGTACAACCCAAAAAAAATTTTGGGATTAAAATAGTCCATATTTTTGGACAATTTAAAGTGAGGTGACAAGTTTTATTTATTTATTTATTGTTGTACTCTCATTTCATCACTAACTTCAAACTCCACCATGCAAAAAAGAACCAAAACACGAGGAAAAATAAGCATTTAGGTATTTGATACTGCAACTATTGAAACGCACAAAAATAAAAGAGGCGTGAGGGCGGTTCCAAACTGGTACTTCTAAACAGCCTAAAACATATAAAAAGAACTTTGTGTTCGGGTGGTTCCAAAGTTACTTTGAAACCATCAAATATTTATTTTGTATTTTATTATCAATTTTATTATTATTCAAATAGTTCTGAAAGTTGAATTTTCGTACTGTTTAAATATCTAATTTATTTTTAAATGGTTTGAAGGTCTTGTTCTAAAACTACCAAATAATCTAATTCTTTTGCGTGTTGCCTTTTTGGAAAGTCGCACTACTTTTGGACTTCACAAAAAATCAATTTTTGTATCATACCATATTTAAAAATTAGAGTTTCAAAGGGATAAATTGAAATAAAAGAGCTCCAAACTTTTGCACTTTCACCATAAAATAGGGTTGTATATGGGTAGGGTCAGGTCGGGTCAATCACAACATGGACCTGAGCTCATCGGGTCCTACTTCGGCTTGCAGCCAAACCCCTCTCTCTCTCTCTCTCTATATATATATATATATATATATTGTATTGTATCCACAACATGTGGATGCTTGAAGGATGCCCAAGCAACTTATAATAGTTCACATTAAACCTAGATTCATCCAAGGGCTACAAATAGTTTTTTTTTTAATTTAATTTTTATTAAAAAATAACATTTATCTAAAATTTGAGATTGAAATTAATTTTTATAATGATTTGACCCCGATGTGTATCCAACCCAACCTGATGATGCTTTGAGATGGACCTGAACCCGACCCTTCAAGTCCGATATGTACGACTTGACCCATCTGATGGGCCCAATCCGTAAAATGTCTACAAGTATGCACTAATGTAAACTTTTCCCTGTTTGGACATAAATTTTCTTCTTGTTTTCCAAATGATCGGCACATGTCCGTGAAACTAAACCTCTCAATGGGCCAGGCTTTGGAACCCAACGGGCTTGGATGGAGCCCCACTTCCGACCTCATTATCTTCCAAGGGCTCCATGTTGTTGCGGTGGTTACGCAAGAGACGGAGGGCATAGTGGATAGAGAGAGAAAGAGAACTACGAGAGAGATACTTTGAGGGTGGCGGTAGTTTCAGTGGTGCTTTTCCTGGAGATTTTAAGGTCGAATGTCAAAGTTACGATAGTGGCTTGCCCCCCGCACGTTATTTCTCTCTCTCTAAAACTCCCCTCACATTGGGACCACGCAGCGCGGTGGGTGGCTCCGTTGCCTCTAACAAAGCACCCGGGCAACTGATCCCACGTTTCACAATCATTCTCTCTCTCCATGTACGTAGAGTAGAACCCCACCTTTCTGTTTCTTGCCCCTTTATATATTCCCTCCTTACAGCCACCATTTGGAGTACGCCAATCTTTCGTTGCTTCCAATTCTCTCGAGCTTTTTTAAACCACTTGTTGGGCCCTGAGCTCTGCATCACCTCCGATTATTGCGGCAACGGCCGCCGATTCGCTACTAGAAAGTTGGCTGCTGAGCCTCATGATCTTCTCTCAGGCAAAAGGTGCAAACAAATTTCTTTCTCACTTCACTGTCCTCTCTCCTTTAATTCTCTCTCTCTTTTTCTGCTACTGTACTCCCTTTACGTCTCTAAAATTCCTCAAACTCTCTCTACTTTGTCGCAGATTCCTTCAACGAATCGACGGCACCTCAAGAGGAAAGGGGGAGCTCTTACAGTACAGGTAAAGTACAAGGGTCTGAATAGCTCTCTCTATTTCCCTCCCTCCCTCCCTCTCTCTCTCCATTGAAGATTGGATTCAGAATTTCAGGAGCAAAGCAATGATGGAGATGGTTCTCATAGGACTTCGTTAGTTGCAGATATGAGTCTCTCGGTGAACGGACAGTATCGAGTTCCCCCTGGGTTCAGGTTCCACCCCACTGAAGAGGAGCTCCTGCATTACTACCTCAGAAAGAAGGTGGCGTATGAGAAGATCGATCTCGACGTCATCAGAGACGTGGATCTCAACAAGCTTGAGCCATGGGACATTCAAGGTACCCCAACTCCTCCATTGACCTTTTAAATTTTGGAGCAACATCTCTCTTCAGTTTTGTTTGAAATTTTAGTGGAAGCTTTGCAGAAAAATGTAGGATAGGTACCACGCCACAAAACGACTGGTACTTCTTTAGTCACAAGGATAAGAAGTATCCGACTGGTACGCGCACTAACAGGGCAACGGCTGCTGGGTTTTGGAAGGCCACCGGCCGCGATAAAGTGATTTATGCTAGTTTCAAGCGCATAGGGATGAGAAAAACACTGGTTTTCTACAAAGGTAGAGCCCCACATGGCCAGAAATCAGACTGGATCATGCACGAGTATAGACTCGATGAGCAGCCCGACTCAAACAATTCTCAAAACAGTAATGTTAGTGGCTCTCTCAAGAACTCTTTATATGGTTTTTCAGAAGTAGGTCCATCTCTCAGTACTCTCTCTCATATTTGATGCTTGTTTTAGGCCTCCGGGGAAAGCTCTCAAGAAGAAGGTTGGGTGGTATGCCGAGTCTTTAAGAAAAAGAACCTCCACAAAACCCACGACCCACCTTCCCTGAACAACTCGGGCGACTTTTCGAACTTGAATCCGAGCAACGACCCTGCTCTCGACCAAATTCTTCAATACATGGGCCGAAGCCGAACTTGCAAGCAAGAAAACACCGATGCCACCACTTCCTCTCAATATAACAACACCTGCTTCTCCTTAATCCCCCAAAAGTTGATGAACTTTGAAACCCCGCCCCTCCCTCCTCTCTCAAACGATTTTAGACCACCCAACATCAAGCGAAACTCTTCTTCTTGTTATGCGCCCATTGAAGACCAACAGGACTCCGACGAGCCCACCTCTGGCTCGTGCTACTCCAGCCAACTTAGCGACTGGGCAACCCTTGATAGGCTCGTGGCCTCGCACCTTAACGGCCAAGAAGACGAGTCTAAGCAACTGGTGAGCTTTGGCGACCCTGGCATGGGGATTCCATGTCCAACAGGCTTTCCATTTTGCCCCTCTTCTGACCACGACCTCTCATCCTTAACCCCCCTTAGGCCCGACACCAACAATGGTGATGGAACCCAACATAACCATATCCAGAGCAATCACGGCCGTTTATTCAATGGTGGCCAAGACTTCAACAGTGATGTGGATCTATGGAGCTTTGCTAGACCATCGGACTCGAGCCACAGCCGCGGCCACGCGTCGCTTCCAGGGTTCGCATCAACTATTGCCGAAGTCACTCAAAAATTGTAAAATAAAATAAAAAGACTAGCTCTACTATATACTGTATACTCTTGTTTTTTAAATAATGATATAAATATATGTAACGGAAGTTAGCTGCGATGCCATTATCAGTCATCATCCGTTCCCATAACGATGTCCACCATTCCACCAATATAAATATTCTCAGCCATCTTTTCTATATTGGTTTTATAATTATTGTTTTTTAAGGCCTAGTTTGTCCACCTTCTTGTTTAATGATCACACCCAATCTAACAAATGATGTGACCTAATTGTTGTTTAGAGAGATTAGTCTCCAAATAAAATCATTTTAGGGGTCATTCGATTTGATGGGTTGGGTGTGATCTCTCCAACAGTTGGTGGCAAAGACTATTAAACCCATAACATCCAATCCGCTCGTTTCATAAATAGTTGGTGATGATATCACGATCCGATTTTATGACGAGCGACATTATAAGTTACCTAAAACGTTTCGGAGAATAATTTGGCTGGAATCCGGCACACAGAAGGTTACATTTACGTGACGCCAATGCTCGTCATTCCAATTCTCTCTCTACTTTTGGATTTTGTGTGTTTTTGAAATGACATTACTTTGTTTCTTCTTTGTATGTTATTGCACACTAAATTGGATTCTATATGTCCTCGAAATGACATTGTTTGTTTATTCGTATGTTATTCTACGCTGCATTAAACGCTATAATAAACGTATGAAGCCGGGAATTGGAATTTGTAATTGAGCAGTCGGCTGAGAATCTCAGAAAACAGCCAGGGGTGTGGTCACGAGGCGCAGATTGATACTATTATTTATTTATTTATTTATATATACGGTGTTTTCGTAGGAAAGCTGGGTCTTGACTGAAATGGAGGAAACCACGTGGAAAGACAAACGATTCCGTTGACAAATGCGTCACGTACGTCGCTGTGTCCATTATGCGGAGATACGTAGTAGGGACATAGCTAGCATGTGTGATTCACGAGCCAATATTTTTTTTTTTTTTTGAAAATATCTACATATCCTTTGGGTTTTATTTCAAATTAGACTTACGATTTTAAAAGATATTTTGGAACATAAAAATT
The DNA here is from genome assembly GCF_000471905.2 of Amborella trichopoda. The sequence goes on from NW_006497091.1 coordinate 855,548, forward strand.
ATAGATTTTTATTTTTTTGAACCCCTAAGCTAATTTAAACATATTTTTATAGGCCAAACAAATAAAAAAAGACATGTCATATCCTTCACATTTTCTCTCTCCCCATCGCCAAACCCACATTTTCTATCTCTCCATCTGCTAAACCCCTCTTCGTATTCCCCACGTTTTCTCTCTCCTCATCTACTAAACCCCCCATTGACGAAATCCCTCTTCGTATTTCCCCCATTTTCTCTCCCCACCAATGTTTTTTCTCTCCCCATTTGTCAAACCCCTCTCCGTATTTTCCCCATTTTCTCTCCACATATCTCTTACTCTCTCACTTCTCGTGCTCCCCAAACTTTTTCTCTCTCCCCGTAATGTCCCACAACTCTTTGACTTTCCGCGTGATAGATAAATTGCAGAACCCAACCAATGATCAATTTGATAGATAATTTGCAGAACCCATTTTGACTGCAAACCCATCTGAAAGTTTCAATTTGATTGCCAACCCATCTGAATTATAGAGGATGTGTTTTGAGAACCTTTGAAATCTCTGAGAATGTCTTTTGAGAACCATATCTATACTGGTTCTTGAAAATATTTAATGACGTCCATTGAATCTTTGTGCTCCATCTCTGTTCTCCATATTATTTAAATGTTTATGTTGCAGAAAAAGAGTTAGGTGTGAAGAGAGACTGGGAGATAGGAGGAGAGAAAAAGAATGAGAAATATGGAAAGAGAGAGATGACAAGGAGATAAAAAATAAGGGGGGAGAGAGAGGGTGGTTTGGAAGATGGGGAGAGAGAGATATGGGAAGAGGGAACGAGAAGAGAGAGTGAGAGAAAGGGGGGAGAGAAATAAGGAAAGAGAGATGACTGGTAGAGAAAAAAGAGAGGAATACAGAGAGAGAGAGGGGAGTTTAGGAGATGGGGAGAGAGACAATGGGAAGGGAGAGAAGGGTTTAGAAAATAAGTACCTTTTTTAAGTTCGACGGGAGGAGAGAGAGTAAGAGACGGAAGAGAGAAAAAGAGAGAAGTTTGGGGTATATAAGTTAAGAGAGAGAAGATTGGATTTAAAAAGAGTATGTCTTTCTCATATTTGTTTAGGTTAAAAAATAGGTTTAAAGTGGCGAGGGGGTTAGAAGATATCTTTTGAAACTTTGGGTTTATCAAGAAATGAAACCTAAAAATAGGGGATATGGAGATATTTCCCCCTTTGTTTTTTTGACAAATGTTACTACTTTTTATTAATAATTATAAAAAGAATGTTACATTATTAGAAACAACAAGCGATGGAAGAGATGCTCCACCCTTTGCCAACAAATCAGTCACACTATTAGCTACGCGATAAACATGAGAGAAAGAGACTGGAACAATAGCTGCAATATCTATCATGGGACGTAGCTCCCATGGGACACTCTGAACTTTATTACACCATTTAATCACATTCAAGAAGTCCCATTCAATCATACAACTATTGCCAAGATCTCTACTGATGAAAAGCTTCAACGCACTAAGCAAGACACTCAATCTCGTGTAGTTATCAGTTGCAATACCTATCGAACCTGCATAGGTGAATAAAATATTACAAAAGAAATTGTGCATCACACCTTCAATCCTAGCTATTGTACGTCATTTTTGACGTATTTCCAAGAGCCTGTGCGAATAGGTCTCACGGGTTCATGAAACACCTACAGGCCAAGATTGTGTCGAGAAATAAAGCCTCTAGCCTAGTGACCTGGGTGCGGTGCCCTTGCACCAAAGAAGGACCATCCAATGTTGCCCTATGAGAGAGGCTGCAGCAGGGCACTAGACCATCACCATTGTGCTCAGAACGTTAAAAACGCGTCAAGGACCAAATTTTGGCTCAGTAGGACCCCTTTAAAAGGGTTTGTACTCATGCGACCTCACAACTCATGGATTTTACCTTAGCGTGATGCGGCTTCACCAAACCAGTCCCAGAAAAGGGGCTGTGTCAAGGTTTTTCGACAGCAACTTCTCCAACCTACGGTGCCTTTTTTCGAAATCAGACCGAGCTCAAATGTTGACATGTTCTAAATAACACCAGACTCGTCATTTTGACCTAAGGTATCCACTGTGGCATGATCGGGAACCCCTATTGCTCTGAAGAAAAAAGAAGCTTCAGAAACCAAGACCAAAAAAGAGGTTCTGCAATCTACAGATTCGGAGAAGCATAAATCAAAATCCAGGCCATGGATTGGCATGAGGAAGAGTTCAAAAGAACCACCTCGCACAGAGCTACATTCTGGTATGACTTTTGCATTCAATCCCTTGTTCGATGAATATAAGTCAAATCCAACCGGTTGCCGGAATCCCTTTCTCTGTAACCTTCCAAAATAACCGAAGTCGCAAATCCACACAAAATCGATCTCGTCATTTGGGCAAAAGATCGCAAGAGCATCTTAGTCATTTGCATCTAATATTTGGATTTTTTTTTATTTATTTTAATTGTAATTAAGCTTGACTTTTGAGCGTTCACCCCTGTTTGGTGAAGCCTCTATATAAGCAGGCTTAGCTCATTTGTAAAAGGGGTTCATAAAATCGCTCCAAAAGGTTCCCCTTTTGAAAGCCCCAATACCCCAAAGGTCAGGAAGAATCGAGGCTAGTTCATTCATGTTCTATGTTATTCTGTGAGCCCCTAGCCCATTTGAGAGATAAGAGAGGAAGAAAGAGAAAACTTTGAGAGGGAGGGCACCCTCGAGTGTGTGATCCCGCTGACACACCTGTCGTGCGAGTCATCCCATTTCACCGAGCCGAGTTGCTTCTCTCTCTCTCTCTCTCTTCCTCCCACTTCTGTGTGCGAGACCCTATCTGCGGTATGTCCCACGTTTGCTTGCGAACCCGCAGACGTGTCCTAACCTGCAGGATTCTTTCCCCGACTTCTACCCATGCCCCCTTTTAGTGGTCAGCAAACCCTTCCGAGAAGGGCATCCAGGGAGGAGGGACATCAGGATCCCGTCCCTATGGCACGAAAAGAGAGAGAGAGAGAGAGAGAGAGAGAGAGAGAGAGAGAGAGAGAGAGAGAGAGAGAGAGAGAGAGAGAGAGAGAGAGAGAGAGAGAGAGAGAGAGAGAGAGAGAGAGAGAGAGAGAGAGAGAGAGAGACGAGTAGTAGAGAGAGAGTAGAGAG